>CM057148.1:30081145-30144145 GCA_029964075.1 Patiria pectinifera
CGCATGTTCTCAAATTATCATTTTTTCGATGGAAGATGGAGGACATGTATCCACTCCATCCCAATTGACATCCCTGCAGACGCACATTAAAAAAAAAAATTAATACCAAATATGACCTCTCTTTCTTTTCTTTTCTTTTTTTCCCTTTTCTTTCCTTTCCTCTCCTTTTTTTTCCAAAGTGACGTCATAATGATGTAAGCGGTTGATTTCTTTACGATTTTTTAAATGAATTTTTAAATATATTTCTTAAATATATATACATATATTAACAAAAATTGCGGAAAGCCTATGCTCTGTTCATCGAATAGACATAGTTCTAGTTTCTTCTTTGTCCAACCCTCAAATCCCATAGACTTTGTACACGTTTGTTTACCGCGGCATTTTGGACCTTAAACTCGTATTCTTATGAAACCTAAACTATGTTAAGACCCCATGGTGTGTTTGTGTTCCGAAGAGTGACGTAATCTTAAATTTGCAAACTTTAAGACCAATATTTAAAAAGTCGTAAGTACAATTGGGTTGAACGTGGTATGTAGCTACCTACCGGGATGTGTTATCGGTAACAAATTGGGTGACGTCATTATGCCGTCATCATGTATCAAATTACAAGAAATTAAACATTTCGAGATTTAATCTTTAAAAATCAATATACAATCAACCGAGAGAGACCTGAACTTGACTTGACTTGGTTCTCGAGCTTTCTGGTAATGCCGTCACGATGATGTAATCAAGTATCAGATTACAAGCAACAAAACGTTTGTAGATTTAATCTTTGAAAATCATAATAAACTCAACTGTGAGAAATCTGAGTTTGCTTTTTATGTCTTCATTATTGATTTTTCGTGCAAAATCACGGGGCCTTTCATTCCTGTCGAAACCGGAAATGCCCTGAATTTGAAATTGGAAAAAGATGTGAACTTGCTTTTAACGATGTTAGTCTGCGGCAAGCGAATTTCTTTCCCGTAGGTAGGTTGCTCCAAAGTCATGAATAAGTCGATTCGATTTTTTCAATCGGGCCAGTATGTTTATTCATGAGAACAGAACAATGATATCAAGAGCATTGTTGTTATTTAGTCAACCAGTTACATAAAATCATGTTAATCAACGGTTGTCGTCGAGCTACCAATAAGTAGCCTAGTGGATAGCGAGATGAGCTATGGATACAAAGATCCCTGGTTCGAATCCACGTCGTCGCTGCTCAGTTACATCAAAGTGTCTTGCGACGATGTTAAGGAAAACTGAATAATTATGCATGACATTTGAGAAACCCAGCCACGGAAAAAAAAATCGCCTGCGGCAAGGTTGGGCTTTTCTAAAATTTGACCAGTGACGTTATGGTTTATTCGAGCGCCCTCCAGCGGCAGGTAAGAAAATTTCAATAATGATTTCCCAGTTGATTATTGTGGCAAAGTTTGCGGTTATCGCTTTAAAATATGATGACATTTATGCGGACAACACCTTTGTGCGAAATCTGCTCGCTGAAACCGTATTTGCCTTTTTGGACAAATTTGTTCATATTATGAACTTAATTCAACATAAATGAGACTTTTATGATACACAAGGGCTGGTTAGATCGTCATAAAATTTAGAGGGAAGAAGATATTGTATTTAATATGCATAATCCGAAGTTACGTCATAATGACATAATCGGATGATTTCTTTGCGACTTTTTATGAATTTTCAAATATATTTCTGAAAGTAAAAAAAAATTGCGGAATAGCCTGTTCTATAAATCGAACAGTCATTGTTGTAGTTTGTTTAGTTTTTCCTTTTTTTCCGGGGCTGGGGCTGGGATGGGGGTTGCCCTATCTTGGCGACGCCGATGTGTGAGAGTGCTCCTGACACCCTACATGGAAATAAAAACAAAATCGGTTACAAATTTATAAGAAGAGATGAGAAATCGAATAAGATGGAATTTGTTCATAGTTCAATTTAAAGGTATATCGTGAATACAGAAATGCGCATGAAACAATGCAGGCCCCGAAGCATCTTCTTTTTTTTGGGGGGGGGGGGTAATATAGATTACCGCCAAACAAGGTGAACATGTAAACATTCAAAGCAGGGTTTCCATTAAAACAAAATATTGTTCGTGCTCTTTATCCCATCAGCCAGACAGAAGTCCTAGCAACATGATAATTAGAGACCTGGAATTACCTGCTACTAATCCAGTAATAATAGGGATTCCACCAACGAAACAAATTAAATTTCACTACCATTCATCACAGAGATGCAAGACAATGCGAAGGACCAAGAATGTCGACAGTGTGGCTTACGTTGATGATCATTACCGCGATGAACAGTAATTTGGTGGAACCTTGAGTGAGAAGACAACAATCTATCTTGTTATAATTGAAGTTTGATTACATGGTCCACAATTTTTTTACAACAGGGGAAGTGGTCTGTGCATTCTACGGGAGAGTTGTCCATGGAGTTTGATAGAACAAATGGGTTGAATTTTAATGGTGTTTCGTACAACAAATGTAGGAGCATTTGTTGTTCAACACATTTGAGGTGTTTCCCCCTCTTATTCTAATCTATATTTAGAAAGGACTCTAGTTCTCATGATGCAAATAACACAGGGGAATGCAACTTGAAGAAGTGGAGGTCTGTGGCGCTTTGTACACAAATTGGGGACAGTGTTGCACGGTGTTTCGTAAACCTATGGGTTGCATTCCAGGGTATTTAGGTACCCCCAAGGTGGAAGTGGACCATGCTGTTTTGTACACACAGAAAGTGTATTATGATCCATGAGGTTTTGCACACAACAAAAAAATTATGGTGGTGATCATTGTTCTGTTTTACATCAATGTAGTAGGTAACGTTGCGTTACAGTAGTAATGGGTAGTGTTCCAAGGTGTATGGATGGGGACGTGGTCCATGATATTATATATAACCGTATTGGATACAGCTACTGGGATAATGATCAATGGTGATTTAAACAGAGAGTTGTATTGGGGAAGTTGTCCATGCTTAATGATCGTTACTGCCAAAGAGCCGAGCGTGCCTTTGCCCTTGACTCGAGGGCGTACACAATTCAGAAGTTGCCAATACTGGGGAGCACATGGTACAAGAACAGTCATCCATTTCAATGCCGATCGGACACAGATTTCTGGAGCTGTAACGGGGGTACATGACAAATTGTCAACGTGAATAACATGCTTAACGTGACATTAAATCAATAAATAAAATGTTGTTTTGCGGGATGGGCGTGTCCATATTCAGTGGAACGTCTAATCGAAAACAATTAGTGTGCGCTTTTGGGTAAAAGCAGGACAATTGACATGTGTGGTAACAACAGTATACAAATCAGTTTCAGAGGTGGACCCACCTTGAAACTTGCCGAATGTGGGGGTTAGGTCTTAGACAAATTGTACACCTAATAACTAATTCCATTTTTGTTTCCTTGTAAAAAATATATATCACTTTGTCATGTATTTAGCATTATAAGTATTCCGCTGTATGATATAATAGGGCGACACGCCTTATTAGGGCGACATATAACTTCGCCCATTTGTGGTTACGACCCTGAGGACGAGGACTTTTACAGTCACAAACCATCTAGATCGATTCCTCGTGGTCCAATTAGTAAAACTACCGAAGTTCGTGGAAAAAGGATAAGGTAAACCTTGGTTAGGTGACTGTTTAGAGGTGTGCACAAAAGTCTATGGGAAAGTCGCCGTATTGCAGCAAAAAGAGTAATTATTATTAATTGTATTATAATAATACCGGAGTCTTATATAGCGCACGTATCTACCAACAATTAGGTAGACAAGGCGCTGGAAATTATGTCTATTATTAAAGAAAGGTAAATAAAGTTTATGAGAAATATGAGACACATAATGTAGCACCTTATAATGGTTTACAAGGTGCTGCGGCGCATATTGCGATAAGTGTTACTGGGTTCTTTAACGTGCACAACACAACACAACGCACGGGACCTACGGCTTTACGTCCCATCTGAAGGACGAAGCAATAATGGTAAAGTGCTCAAGAGCACAAGCACCATGTTCCCATGGTCAGGATTCGAATCAATGTACCACCGCACACGAGTCGAACACGGTTACCATTGGACCGCAGCACCCCAATTATAAGTTTTATAAATGCGATTTTTAAACATATAAGGGAAGGTACAATAGCCATGAAACTTGATGAGTGGTTACATAATAAATTAGTATGAAAGAGACGAATTGACGTTGTGATGACGCATTTCGCATATTATTATGAATACTTTTAAGCTTTTATAGAACACCATACACATGTCATGGATGCTATAGCCTTCACATACATAATTTGCAATTACACAGTATACCCATAAAGAGGTGATGTGCTAGGGCAAATCAACTTCAATTGCTTTAATGTATAAATACTAGTAATGATAGCCCAAGATGATAAGAGCTGAAATGCCTCGCCTATTCTTGCTCTGCGGACAAGCTATCTGACATAGAACCTGTTTCGCAGTCACAATGTAATATTGTTTTATTTTATTCTATTTGTAAGTGTATGTATCTAACGAAACATGGTAAAATCAGCATTATTTTGTAACAGTTTTCAAATATTCGTATACACTTGTGCAAAGGACTTCCAAAATATGAGGTATCATCATGCCATCGTCGAATTATGACTTTTTCAAAAATCATTTAAGGCATAATCTGATTGCAATGATTTATATTTGATACTAAATACATAAATCAAGACGACATCATCAGTTGATTTTTTTGTTTTCCCCAATGTTCAACTTTGGTTTGATGTGTTGATTTGCACAGAAACATCTACATGACAAAAATACTATATTCTTAGTGATTTAAATGCATTTACTTGTAACCAACCGAAACAGCCCGGTGTTCTGTTCAATAACAGACAATTGTTCTTTTGTTTGAATTTCTGTTTTATAGTTTTCCATTTCTCATATTCCTTGGTTTCATCTTGATTATGCATTGCATGTATTGGTACCTCTAATTCTCCGTTGTTATACAAAACACCATGGAAGACGTGCGCAGACTAATAAGACAAGACAGATTGTTGCATAATGCTAGAATATTCCCCGACTGTCATCAAGGGCGGATCCAGAACACAATTTGGGGGGGGGGGGCCAAAAAAAATTTGGTTCCCCCAAAAAGTGGGTCAAAAAAATTACGGCGTGGGGTTCGGGGCCCGCTTAAGGGCCCCGAAAACATTTTGGATTCTAGATGCTCTGTGGTGCGATCTGAGGCAATTTCTGACCACTTTAACCAATGTTTTTTTGAGGAAAAGATGGTGGTGTACTCATTGCCTGCCTTTATTGCGATGTCACATAAAAAAAAAAAAAAATTGGTTTCGTTTTTTTGGGGGGCCATGGCCCCCTTTGGCCCCCCCCCCGGATCCGCCCTTGACTGTCATCACGGTAATGATGATTAACGTAAGCCACCCCATCAATATTCGTGTTCTAGACAATGTCTGGCGCCTCTGTAGTTACTGGTTATGGTATTTACTTTCTAAGGAATGACAACCCTATAATTACTGAATTAGTAGGTATATCATGGCAAGTAACAGGCGCGTAGCAAGGTCATTTTGATAGGGGTAGACGTGCCAAAGACACCTTTTGAAGTTGTTCCTCTCCCTTTTGCTTACACCGTTCCTTTGTTGGTATTATTGCAACTCAAATTCGCGTTTAGCATCACGTATCAAATAGGCCGAATTATTTAAGGTAATGAAGATAAATAAGCTGACTTGGCTTGACTAGTTTGAACATGGTAGTTGATGTGATTCAGACTTCGTTTGTGCGTATGTACGTCTGTACTTAAATTCCACGGCAAATGAAAGACCATTGACCAAGTTACCTGGCAATCGCTAAAGATTACACACGAGTATATGGGAAAGGCTGCAGCTACTTCCCATACCATAGACCACTCTAGACAACTAATTCGGACTACGCCATACTTTGTTAACGCTGCCAGGATCCCCCCCCCCCCCAAAAAAAAATCATTGTATGTTGTATCGCATGTTCTCAAATTATCATTGTTTCGATGGTAGATGGGGGACATGTATCCACTCCATCCCAATTGACACACCTGCAGACGCAAATTTTTTTAAATTAATACCAAATATGACCTTTCTTTCTTTTCTTTTCTTTCCTTTTCTTTCCTTTCCTCTCCTTTTCTTTGCCGAAATGACGTCATAATGATGTAAGCGGTTGATTTCTTCACGATTTTTTAATATATATATATATATATATATATATATATATATATATATATATATATATATATATATATATATATATATATATATATATATATATATATATATATATATATAGATTAATTCTCGAAATGTTTAATTGCTTGTAATTTGATACATGATGACGGCATAATGACGTCACTCCAATTTTTACCGATAACACATCCCGGTCTACCTACATACAACGTTCAACCCAATTGGACTTACAACTCTTTAAATATTGGTATTAAAGTTTGCAAGTTTAAGATTACGTCACTCTTCTGGACACAAACACACTATGGGGTCTTAACATAGTTTAGGTTTCATAAGAATACGAGTTTAAGGTCCAAAATGCCGCGGTAAACAAACGTGTATATATATATATATATACAAAAATTGCGGAAAGCCTATGCTCTGTTCATCGAATAGACATAGTTCTAGTTTCTTCTTTGTCCAACCCTCAAATCCCATAGACTTTGTACACGTTTGTTTACCGCGGCATTTTGGACCTTAAACTCGTATTCTTATGAAACCTAAACTATGTTAAGACCCCATAGTGTGTTTGTGTCCCGAAGAGTGACGTAATCTTAAACTTGCAAACTTTAATACCAATATTTAAAGAGTTGTAAGTCCAATTGGGTTGAACGTTGTATGTAGGTAGACCGGGATGTGTTATCGGTAAAAATTGGAGTGACGTCATTATGCCGTCATCATGTATCAAATTACAAGCAATTAAACATTTCGAGAATTAATCTTCGAAAATCAATATAAAATCAACCGTGAGAGACCTGAACTTGACTTTTGCGGGAATTGATATGGCTCTCGAGCTTTCTGGTAATGCCGTCACGATGACGTCATCAAGTATCAGATTACAAGCAACAAACATTTGTAGATTTAATCTTTTAAAATCATAATAAACTCAACTGTGAGAAATCTGAGTTTGCTTTTTACGGAAATCGACAGAATAATACAAAGTCTTCATTATTGATTTTTCGTGCAAAATCACGGGGCCTTTCCTTCCTGTCCAAACCGGAAATGCCTTGTAATTTGAAATTGGAAAAAGATGTGAACTTGCTTTCAACGATGTTAGTCTGTGGCAAGCGAATTTCTTTCTCGTAGGTAGGTTGCTCCGAAGTCATGAATAAGTCGATTCGATTTTTTCAATCGGGCCAGTATGTTTATTCACGAGAAAAGAACAATGATATCAAGTATACTGATGTTATTTTAGTCAACCAGTTACATTAAAGCATTTCAAAGAACGGTTGTCGTTGAGCAACCTCACAGTAGCCTAGTGGACAGTGAAATGAGCTATGGATACAAAGATCCCTGGTTTGAATCCACCTCGTCGCTGTTCAGTTTCATCTAAGTGTCTTGCGACGATTTTAAGGAAAACTGAATAATTATGCATGACATTTCAGCAACCCAGCCACGGAAAAAAAAAATCGCCTGCGGCAAGGTCGGGCTTTTCTAAAATTTGACCATAGACGTTATGCTTTATCCGAGCGCCCTCCGGTGGCATGTAAGAAAATGTCAATAATGATTTCCCAGTTGATTATTGTGGCAAAGTTTGCGGTAATCGCTTCAAAATATGATGACCTTTTATGCAGACAACACCAGGCGCGGTTCTAGAACCAATATTTTTTTTTTTATTTTTATTTTTTTTTTTGGGGGGGGGCTAGCACGGTGGATCCCGAATTTTTTTCAGGGAGGCGTGCTGAAATGTTGACCGATTATTTTTCCAGACACTTAGGCCTCCAAAAATCAATAGGGGGTGGTGGGGGGGGGGGGCGCATGCCATATTTTCAATGGGGAGCGCCAATAAAATCCTAAAATCATTCACACTATATTAACTAATGCACCCTTGTCACGGCTATTTCTTCTTTAGGGGGAGACCGTTCTTTGATACACAAGGGCTGGTTATATCGTTATAAATTTAGTGGGAAGTAGATATTGTATTAAGTATGCATAATCCGCAGTGACGTCATAATGAGATACTCGGATGATTTCTTTGTCACAGTTTATGAATTTTCAAATATATTTCTGAAATAAAAAAAAGAAAGGAATAGCCTGTTCTGTTAATTAAACAGTCATTGTTCTACTTTGTTTAGTTTTCCCATTTTTTTGGGTAGGGGAGTGCCCTATCTGGGCGACGTCCATGTTTAAGAGTGCTCCTTACACCCAACGTGGAAATACAAAAAATAAAAAAAAACAATCGGTAAACAAATTCATTAGGAGAAGTTAAATCGAATAAGATGGAGTTTGTTCATAGTTCAATTAAAAGGTGTATCGTGAATACAAAAATGCGCATGAAACAATACGGCCCCGAAGCATCTTCTTTTTGGGGTGGAGGGGGATATAAATTACCGCAAAACAAGGTGAACATGTCATGAATATTCCAAGCAGGGTTTCCAAAAAACAAAATATTGTTCGTGCTCTTCATCCCATCAGCCAGACAGCCTTGAATTACCTGCTGCTAATCCAGTACTAATAGGGATTCCACCGACGAAACAAATTAAATTTCAATACCATTCATCACAGAGATGCAAGACAATGCAAAGGACCAAAGATGTCGACAGTGTGGCTTACGTTAATGATCATTACCGCAATGGACAGTAATTTGGTTAACCTTAAGTGAGTAGACAACAATATATCTTGTTATAATTGAGTTTGATAGAACACATGGGTTGAATTGTAAATATGTTTTGTACTCCTACATTTGTTGTTCAAAAAAATTGAGGTTCCCCCCCCTCCCCTTATAAATACATCTATATTTAGAAATGACTCTAGTTCTCATGATGCAAATAACACGGGGAATGCAACTTGAAGAAGTGGAAGTCTGTCGCGTTTTGTACACAAATTGGGGACCGTGCTGCACGGTGTTTCGTAAACCAACGGGTTGCATTCCAGGGTATTTAGGTAACCCCAAGGTGGAAGTGGTCCATGCTGTTTTGTGCACAAAAAAATGTATTATGATCCATGAGGATTTCCACAAAAAAAATGGTAGTGATCATTTTTCTGTTTTGCATCAATGTAGTAGGTAACGTTGTGTTACCACCAGTAGTAATGGGTAGTGTTCCAAGGTGTATGGATGGGGACTTGGTCCATGATATTATATATAACCGTAGTGGATACAGCTACTGGGAAAATGATCAATGGTGATTTGAACACAGAGTTGTATTGGGGAAGTTGTCCATGCTTAATGATCGTTACTGCCAAAGAGCCGAGCGTGCCTTTGCCCTTGACTCGAGGGCGTACACAATTCAGATGTTCTCAATACTGGGGAGCACATGGTACAGGAACAGTCATCCAATCAATTAAATGCCGATCGGACATAGATTTCCGGAGCTGTAACGGGGGTACATGACAAATTGTCAACGTGAATAACATGCTTAAGGTGACTTTAAATCAATAAATAAAAAGGCACCGAAATGCACTGTTTCCTACAGAGTGTCTGCATTGTTGTTTTGCGGGATGGGCGTGTCTATATTTAGTGGAACGTCTAATCGAAAACAATTAGTGTGCGCTTTTGGGTAAAAGCAGGCAATTGACATGTGTGGTAATAACAGTATACAAATCAGTTTTAGAGGTGGACCCACCTTGAAACTTGCCGAATTTAGGGGTTAGAGCTTAGAAAAATTGTAAACTATTAAACAGTTTCCATTTTTTTTGTAAAAAAAATATATCAGTTTATCATGTATTTAGCATTATTATTAATTGTATTAGGTATAATAATAATACCGGAGTCTTATATAGCGCACGTATCTACCAACAATAAGGTACTCAAGGCGCTGGAAGAAAGATAAATAAAGTTTATGAGAAATGTGAGACACATTATGTAGCACCTTATAATGGTTTACAAGGTGCTGCGGCGCACATTGCGATAAGTGTTACTGGGTTCTTTAACGTGCATTACACAACACACGGGACCTACGGATTTACGTCCCATCTGCAGATCTGAAGGACGAAGCAATAATGGTAAAGTGCTCAAGAGCACACGCACCATGTTCCCACGGTCAGGATTCGAATCCATGTACCACGGCACACGAGTCGAACACCGTTACCATTGGACCACAGCACCCCAATTATAAGTTTTGTTAAATGAAAACCAAAACAAAGATTCGAGTCGAGTTCCAAGTTCAGGCGTTTTTCCTGATTGGTGGTGGATGACGTCATTTTGTTCAGTGAACCACACCTGCGTACTGAAGTGCTGAGTTGGGTGTACACGGTGATATAGGATAAACCTAACGTCAGTGGTCGTCGCGTACTCAGCTGCTATGACGGTCTTGTGTTGTGTGTGAGTCGTTGGTGATAAATACGACCAACCTAACGGATTCTTGCTCAGAATTCACTTCATCTGGCAGAATGGATGGAGCAACAGCTTTAGTTCTGACGCTGTCAATGGTGACTGGTAAGTTTGAGTACTTTTCAAATCCTCTTATACTCTGCATACAATATACTCATATATTGATAGTGTATAAAACAATGACTGACGACAATTGGGCAAGTTTTCAAAGAGCCGCTAGAGTATTTTACTATAGGTTTTCCCCGTTCACTTTAACATATAACCCAAACTAGCTTCGGAGTCATTCATTTTAGTGCAAATTTGAATGCACTCATCGCTCAATAAACGGAAAACATTGTTCATTTTAGTATACAGCGCTTGGGAAATCACGGCAATTAAATATAAAAGTACGCCCATACGATTCCGTGATCGACATTCAATTAAATAAATAGATCGATCAATGTAAATGTAATCAAGCATTTGAAAAATATAAGCAAAGGAATTCGAAACCGGTTTTTGTTCTTCATTTTAAAATTCATTGTAGTGCCTGTGTTCCAAATTTGATAGTACATTAACTGTTTCCCGAAGATTCTGCCACAAAACACCAGCCACAAAAAAACTGTATTGATCAGTTTTTGTTGGTGTTTGTTTGGCACAGCTAAACGAGAAATCAGATGTTACTAAAATGAAACATGTTTAAGTTAAAGCGAATTTTGAAAACAAAATGTTAAGCTATATGCGAAAACCCAGTTCGCAATTTACAACGCTCTGAAGGTAAAGGAGCAAAAAGTAAAAAATAAATTGAACATTATGCAAACACGATTAAAAGAGGGGACATACTACTTAATTTACCCATGGAACTATTGCCTAGGGTCATAGTTTATACGTCGATTTTAATGTTTATATAATTTTCTCGAAGTTACTATTTACATTTTTACTTCTTTAGATTAAAACGGCAAATAACAGTTGTTTAACGAAAATGAACTATAGAATGAACCCATAAAATGTCACCCAATAATCGCATCTTATAATAATAATGATAATAATAATAATCATCACCAGCATTTAAGAACGCCCTTATTAGCAAACTAAATCACAGCGCTTACAGTATTATCACTACTCCTGATCACTGGCCAATTAAACATTCCAAATACCATCTCAGCTCCCTGGGGCGTATACAGCTCGATGCTGCCTGTTAGGCGCAAGCAAATTAACACTTTGCATGTTACCTTTGTTTCCCTTTATTTTGAATACGGAAAGTACTTAATAGAATGCACGGAGATGCAAGCAAAACATTTCATGCAAATAACCCATAACCAAACCAACAGCTAAATTGAATGATCTCTTAAACTGAAAGACATTACTTCAACTTAGGATGTGATAAATATAAAAATTTCACCGCTGAAAACGAATGCAAACGTATGAAATGTAAAAAAAAAAAAAACCATGAGAACGACAGCAGGGAGCTACTTTGCTTCCAGTCGGCCCCTATCAAGTTGAATTCGAATGCCATTTATGTGAAATTGGCAGGGAAGAACCTATATTAGCGGAGATCATTCGAATTCACCCAAGCTTTGAGGCAAGAACACATATGTGGTCAAATGAATAATTCATCAATAGGCGATATAACTTTGGATTAAAATTTAAATACACCTCTTTCACAATTGTTGGAGAACAATCACATACAATTAAAATAAAATATATCTATGTTTCCAAGACGATAATAAGTAGGCAGATATACATTTTTTAAAATGTATAAAAAATATTTTGTTCGTATTTGGAAGTATGTTTAGAAGTTTTTCAGAAGGAATACAGAACAATCGGATGGAAGGATAGATGACGAAGAAAATAAATGACACCAAGAAATTAAAATATAAAAAAGAAATTAAAGATGAAAATCAGCTGTTCCAAATTAAAGCATGTGATGTACATGTAATTATTTTGAATGCACAAAGTGCTACATTGATTGCACATACACGAAAAGGAAAGTAAGAATTGAAGCTCGAAATCTCATGAAATCAAGGTGTGCTAAATTGAATGGCGATTGGTTATGCTTGCTTTTTAAATGAATGACGCAATGTGATGGAACATACATTTGAATGTTGAAGAAGTTTCATTTGTATATCGTCAAAATCTCTTGAAAAACAACTTTGAATGTATTTCTGACAAGCTTGAGTTAGAAAACCTACATACTTGTAAAGGCTATTAGAGTGATGAGATTTGTGTTTAGACGTTCCTATATTTTGAACTTATTCTAAACTATTGCTCGATTTCATTCCTAAATCTTATGATTATGTTGATCTTGACGTTTTGTTGATTGAAATATAAGCCCCTCAGATGTAATATGTACCATACACCTGTAGCACGTCCTACTCTGGTTCGTTAGTAAGGGTAGATAGAATTGGTACTATCAGGACAGGGGACACAATTTGTTTGTCCTCGATTGCAATGGTTGATCTCTACCTATTTGATTTGGTCATCGTATCATTGATGGTGCGTTGGTTTGACAGAAAAATATGTTATGCTCATTGCGCTTACCGTGATCACCGATTCAAAAACAATTGCCTTTGTTGTGATGATCAGTGTGGTATATATATTGCTAACAAGGCTCGAGAGATCAAGTATATAATTAAATGCGGAGTATTTTTCTTCAACTTTCTCTTAAGTCTTAAAGTTTTATATATTGTATCATTCTGACAACGTTTGATTCTTGTAACAAAGCACTGACTGTTTCGATGCCTTTATCACTGAATGAGAGGGGCTGAGTGATCATGCACTTTTTTTCTGACTGGGATTTAGCATGACTGATGTAGCCGCTGTGAATTTTTTTTCCCCTGGTAATTTTACTTATTAGGTTGTACAGTGTTAGCGAGGAGACTAATTCTAACTCGAAAACATAATGTTATACTCATGTGTTAACGGAGTTAAAATGTTTCTATCGAACGTTCTGGGAGTATGGTGATGCAAGATGTTCTTTGACTAATTGTAAAGCCAGTTCCTCTTCCAGCAGCTCAGGATCAATGAATGTCTGGTCAGGTACGGTGTGTCCTTTCGTATGGCGTAAGATAAAAACCGTCGTCAGTCTTGATTTCGTAGGATCGGGGTGCCACCTTGCGGAGAGCAGTCACTGTACATAGTCATGTGCAGTGGTCCTGCACGGTCACTCTGTCCTATTGATGAAGAGGTTTCAGCGGATGTGCATTCCTATCATGCACCTGTTTCTGCTGTTGTTTTCTCTTGCTCTCGTCGGAGCCCACACTTTGTTACACCTCTGGCTCCAAGCGTTGTGAATGAACAGGCAGGTTTGTCTAAACACGCTTGTTCATGGCCATCTGACTCAGGGAAAATCGATGTTGAAGTGCGGTAGAGCGATAGCCTAACAAAGCTTTACGAAAGTTCAGTTGTTGTTGTTTTTTTAGCATTTCTTGATCATTTGTTTTTACGGTTTTCAAAGCATTCTCTGCCAGTTACACCTCTATGTTCCGACACCCCTATGTTCCGACTGCACATATTCCTATTCCTAACCCTAACCCTAACCGGGATAACACAATCTAGGTTGTCGGAACATAGGGGTGTCGGAACATAGAGCAGTCACCTCTCTGCCAAGCCGTTACATTTTGGGTAATGTGGCCTTGAGGTCTGATGTTCAAATTCTCAGTCTTTAGCGAAGTCCGCAAATTCTTTGCCGCCAAACTGTGGTCCGTTTTCTGAAATGATGCATCTTGCACGCATTGTCGAGCAAACATTTATTTCACAGCATCGCTTACAGCTTTGTTTGTAGTGGAGGTCAGGGTAAACACCTGGATATGCGCAGTTGTAGTTACAGACGATCAAATACTCCTTTCCATTGACGGTACCAATGTCTGCGCCAACTTGTTTTCATGCTCGAACTGGTATCTCATGTGGATGTAGTAGTTCCACTGGTTGGCTTGGTTGATGCTTCTGGCAAGCATCGCCTTGGCTAATTATTTCGCTGATTTCATGCATGGCCAGTAGACAACATCACGGGCACGACGGCGGCATTCAATATTCCCACATGCCCTTCGTGAACTTTAAGCAATACATCTGCACGCAGCACTAGAGGGATTACGATTCCAGTATCCTTGGAAATCACACCCTCGGCCACGGACAGTTTAGCTCGAATATTACAGAAGGCGATTGTCACTTGGACATCGATGCATTCCTCTGGCCAACCCTGTAGTATCATCTGCTTTAGGTGGGTCAGCTGGTCGCCAACTTGAGAAGCTTCACGTATCTGTTTAATTATGTTGTCGGACACTGGCATCGTCTCGATGATTATGTCAACAAATGCTACTAGGATGTCATCAATACCTTCCACTTGTGCTGCTTCCACTTGATCAGCTTTGCGGTCTGGTGAACGGGATAGGGCAAATGTGACCACCAGTTGCTTCCAAGGTGTGTAAAAAACATCGAAGTCACACCTCTGTACCCTGACCAGCAATCGTTGCGCGTGGACTGGGCTATCGTTCAGTAGTTTATTAAATAGACTGATAAGAGGCTAATGGTAGATTTCCATTTCAACAGTAGCTCCTTAGATTAAATATCTATAACGTGTCTCTACGCTGGGGTGGGAGATTACTACCTTCACGCCGTACACCCTGTTCCGACTAATGCAATCAAACCTATGTGAACAATCGAATAGTTTTAGTGTATTCTGCTTATTCTGAAGGTCTTCTTTGTGTCACTATTGACTATGCCATTAGTGACCCGTAATCCAAACTGCCCTTGTCAGGGCCAGAACTCTCGCAGCATCAGGAAACCTTTTCGCATCTATCAGCTAAATGTGGAAGGAATGTCCGGGCCAAAGAATGAGTACATCTCGAAATCTTATAAGGACCATAATGCTGATGTCCTTTTTCTACAAGCGACACACATCGATGACACTTCATGTGCTTCCAAGCTCAGTTATCTATGGCTTCAAGCTTGTTGCTGCTGTATGCCATGGAAAGTACAGCATTGCTTCTTACTTGAGTAATGACCTGCGTGATTCCTCTGTTCTTGAGGAAACTTGCTACAACGTCTTCTTTACTGGCACTTAGGGTATTAGGGATATCACCGTCACAAATGTAAATAAACCCCATAGAGTGACATGGGAAGAAGGAGGATTTTCCAAGGTACCTCGGAGTTACTCTGTTATTATTATAATTACTACTTTTTATTCAGAACATTTATTTATATACCTTCAAAAATATAAATTATACAATTACGAAAAGCACTAAATGAAACCATGTTACACAGAAGAAAAGTGAGAACATTATTAAAAAAAAATAATAGAAATATATAAATGCATATATAAATATAAATCGAATGAAATATACAAGATGAAATATGTGAGAAAAAGGCACTTTCAAGAAGCCGAGGCTTGCACTGAAATGCCTTTAAATGAATTAATATTACAAGTATTAAGGATAAACTGATTCCAATGGCTGACATCTTGTTCGTGACCGCATGCGTAAGCTTATCCATCAGCTGAATGAGGGCCGTGTCAGTGGAATGATTATTACGAAGGCCGTACTGTTGATCAGAGAGAAGATTACCGCGAGAAAAGAAAGAAACTAGAGCCTCGTCTGTTCGATGAACAGGCCATAGGCTTTCCGCATTTTTAAAAGATACGTGTAAAAATAAAATACTTTTAAAAATATGCTTTGACTATTTTTGCATTAGAAAAACATGTACAAAGTTTGTAAATTAATACATCAGGTTATTACGTCATCATGACGACACTTCAGGTTTTCAATACTAATAATAATGTATACAACCCACCAAGCTTCAGGACGATCGGACTGAGCCTTATATGTAATTTACAAAATTGCATTTTAATGACGTCATCATGACGTCACACACGTATAAATTTTATTGTGCACATAAGTATGACCTCACATACCTATTACACTAAGAATTTTGAAATAAGCTTGTTCTGTTTATGAAAAATGACTTTATTCATTTTTTGATGACGTCATCATGACGTCACACACTTATAAATGTTTGTTGCACATAAGTATGACCTTATATACTTATTACAAACATAATTTTGAAATTAGCTTACACTGTGTCAGGGTACTAATTTCAACAGTGACCAAACCCAATTGTACGCATGCGATTTGGCTGTATGCTCTCAAGTGAGCGGTCAACTGGGCCAATTCCCCTGCATTGATAACTGCAGTTAGAATTCAAGTTCATCAGCCTTGAACACAAACTGTAGCCATCTGATGTTATCTAACGATACCCGTGACCCGACCCAGGTAATTGTATGCGACATTTTTACGAATAACGCTGGCAGTTCGCTCATACCCTCGCCCTGCGAACAGGACGCTGAGATACTCTGATGAATTCACGCTATGATTGGTTGGATCTGCGTGACTTGTGAACTGCGAGTTGTGACGGTCATGACTCTGCAAAATTTGAAACGGCCATTAAGACTGATTCATTACTCTTTTTTTTTTGGGGGGGGGGGGGGTTTAATCCCTCGCACGTGACAGGTCATTCTCCATTATGATCATATCAATAGCATTTTATCGTACATATACGCATGCGCAATACTATCAATGAGTCCACATTTCATGGAGTGGGATATTCACGCTACACTGGCACGCTTGGCATTTCCCGTGCATTGAAAACTGCAACATTATACTGCAACTTCATTTAGCCGCGTAAAAACACTTGGCATTCAGATCACTTTCACATCAGCCACACAAAACGTGTATACTTTGGAAACTGTGTACGGGGCACAGGAAAACGTGAAGAAAGATTGCATTACTTTAACAAATGACCCTCACATTTGAACACACATTTCAGAAATTCCTTAAAAACCTCACTGTGACGATCTGAGAACGTCGCATAAATGTAACCTAAATACATGATCACTTTATACCATGCTTCAACGCAATGAATCGAACTTGCAGTTCTCTGGAAATGTGATATTGAAATATGCACACTATATTCAGATGACTTCACATGAGGTGCGATGGCGTCACTCGTAGGCGCAGGAAATTGCAGTGGTTTATTTACAAAAGTTGGGTTTCATTGGAATTTCACTTTAGTACTGTTATATCAAAAGTGGCGGCCAAAACATAAAACGTGTACAGGGTTAGAACAAAAAAATGTCTGTTTGGATAGATCCTTGTCTCCAACAAAAACAGGGAGGGTAAATAGTTTTTTCTCTTCTGCCAAAATGTGGACTGGACTCTGCCCGTCTTTGTTGCCACCCAACACTAACAACACCATGTTTTTTTATCAATACCATGGCAACAATGGGCCCCTGACATAAAAGAGATAAAAGGAATAACAGCACAAAGTATTTTATAAATTTATTGACATTTATTGAAGTGGAAAATGAAACATATAGTTCAATAAATGTAGCTCCATTGAATTATTATACCCTGCTCATTTATATTCCTTTTATTTCTTGCATTATCCAGATCGAGGCCAATTGTTACCATGATATTTGTACTTGCATACTGTCTTATTTCTCTCTTTTTTCTCAATAGTCAATTTTCTGTGTTCAAAGTTTGTGTTTTTTATGTGCAAAACCGAGAAGTAGAGTTTCATGCTGGTATGGTTGAATAAATAAATTAAAATTGAAATAGAAATGCTGCAGTCTTACGTCCCCGCGGTGAATTTTGATACCACGATCAGATGAAGTTTCAAGAGCCATGAGTATTACTTTGCAGTAACTACTATACTGATCAGCCCTGTAAAAGACTACGGGCCAAATCATTGAATTCACCTCTGACCTGCCTTCTGATGGTAAGCTAATGCAGTAGTACAGTACGTGGGCTTGAAATAGCCTACGCCGGCCAAATCACGACTTCCCCGGCCAAATCACAATTTGCATGCCCTCAAATTCTTCGTTATTAGAGCAGTGGCGTCGCCAAGGGGGACAGGGGGCACGTGCCCCCTGGAAAACCTAGTGCCCCGAGTGCCCTCCATCTGAGATTTGGGTTGGTAAAAAAATATATATATTCACCTAAGTGGCCCCCCATCAAATGCTAGTGCCCCCCCCCCCCAGACTGAAAAGTCTGGTGACGCCACTGTATTAGAGGTCATTGTGGACGATGGATTTGAGGGTTTGTAACATAGATGGGTGGAAGCCGTAAACGGGCTTGTGAGCGTGAATGTCTGTGAACTTCGGATGGAATTTGGCATTATAATATCGCTCTATTTTTGCATGTGGCATAGGCATCGCTTTTTTGTGATTGCTTTTGAATACAGTACATTGACTACTTGTGGGGATATTTTATATTCATTAACTTTGGAAGTCCCCCCCCCCCCATGGAAACTATTGATTTGACCCCGTGAAATTGAACAGACAATGACAAATTATGACGAAACAGATTATGAAAGATAAAACAAATTCAGGTTTGCCAATCTATTATTTATATACGTTTTTTTTTTTTCGATGCGCGCATCCGTGCAAGCTGCGTTGGCCTTACAGTTAAGCCTCTCGCCTACCATGTAAAGTCCGGATCGAGTTCGAAGCCTGGATGGGCAGTGACGATTGGTTTTCTTTTTGAATATTTTTTCATGGAGTGGGATCCTCTTTCCAATCACAAAATCCTTTTTTTTTTGCTTGACTGGTTTCGCCATGGTATTTTCTTTCTTTGTTTAACTCATGAAATATAACACATAAATCGAAAATCTTTAATAAAATCACATGATGATGTCATCACGACGAGATTCGGCAATGAACGTTAACATGTAACATGTGGTCTTGGTTTGGTTCACGTTTGGGCTTGATCGGAACAAACAAAGTGTACAATTTGCGAAAAGTAAGAGAAATTGTAAATTTCTGGGTTTTTTTTAAAAACAAATCAGCCCATGACGTCATTACGACGTAATTTCAGATTTTGCATGACAATATCAACATCTTACCGTTTGCCAAGTTTCGTGACGATCCAGCCTTGGCTTGTATGTGTTTTGAAAAATGACATTTGTTATGACGTCACCATGACGTATGACATTTGTTATGACGTCACCATGACGTAACACGTTTATCTTTTTTGTGCAAGTAGGTATAACCGCACAAACCTAATAGAAAAAGAATTATGAATTTAGCGTGTTGCGTTCGTGAGATATGGAAGTGCACCTCAAAACTTCAAAATTCCCTATAAAATCGTGTGATGACGACATCATAACGTCCCCTTAAATTTCGCTATAACACATCCCGGCTAGGTACATGCAAAGATTCAACCCCATCGGACAAGTACTTGAGGAGATGTTGGCCTGCAAAGAATGCAACTATACCGCCGTGTCACGTGACATGCAGCAATGATATAATCATGACGTCATGCTTCGAGACACAAATTGACATGGTGATCTTAAGGTATACCAAGTAAGAAGTGGATCGGATTTTAAAAAGTTGCAAAAGTGGCGGGCAGAAAAATCTGTTTTTGGAAAAAACTGAAATAAAGGATAGAGTTTACTTAAGCGTTTTACGGTAAATTGTGTTCACGTTAGCATCTGGGGAGTTTGATTATTCCAAAAATGCATTTGTGGATCTAAAGCAATCTTCCCTGAATCCTAATGACACCCGCTTTGTATTTTGGAAACGTTTTTCAAGGCGCAAAATGCAATTTTCTTCCGCGAGTCACGTGTTGGCATAGTCAAAATTCACCTCACCCCCATTTCGGGACCAGACGTATAGACGTGTATTAAGGAGTACTGCGAAATCGCGTATTTTTCGGCCTCCAAACGTTAGATTTCCGGCGGCCAAAACCATGCAGATTGACTACGACTTGGCTATTTGTTCCGAATGGGGCACAACAAACAACGTTAAAGGAAATTTTGTTTAGGAATGATGAAAAGTGCCCTGAACTTCACACTGGCTCGAACAGAACAAAAACAAAGACTTTTCTGCAAGTATGCAGAAAAGCCCCCCAAAAAGGGGGGGGGGGGATCAGAACAAAACCAATGCTTTTCCGCTTTCAAGAGGAAAAACTAAAAAGAAATAGGAAAAAAATCTGAACAAAAACAATGCTTTTCCCCTTTGAAGCGTAAAAAGCAATGATAAGAAAAAAATCGGAACAGAAACAATGCTTTTCCGCTTTCAACTAGAGATCTATGTCTGTTTGCAACAGAACATAGGGCTTTTCTGCATTATGTTTTTGTTTTTCATCAATAACACGTCTCAGACTATGCATGTACAACGTTTCAAATTATACGGTACGAGAATAATGCACATTTTTGCATTGTGGTCTTGGTTTGTACCAAGCTTGAAGTCAATGAAACAAAAGGAAGTGTTTAATTTTTGAAGGGGAATGAAATTGTAAATATTAAAAAAAAAAACTTTACAAAATCATGTGATAACGTTGAACCCACTCCCCCCCCCCAAGTCCTCGATCCGTCCCTGACTATATACTCTGCACAACACGTCTCACCATTGAAATGCGCTGACACTTTCAACGGAAATGACATTAACACTCCACCGTCAACACCGACAGCCAAACACTTTATAAACAAGTAATCAGCATTTCCATTTTTTCCCATCGGCAATTACATCGGGAAACAACATAAGCGAAGACACTGCGGATTAATCTTTGCGCTTAATGGGCCTATATAATGAAAAAAAAAATATTATCCTCGGAGGGCCACGTAGAATGGCAAGTAAGTAACCGTATCCAAACACATCGGACAACCACTCAATTTTCGACACGCTTAAGAAGACAATGAAAATTAAATGCATCGCAAGGACGCATGCTTCCACGGTACACGACTTCATAATCTCGATACTGTCGCCATCGTCGCTCTTTGTAAATAACGAAAACGAAAACAATTATATCTGAAGGCCACACAGTGTGCAGACTTTGAATACACTTTTACTAGACTTTTCAGGCTTGGCATGGGTGTATCCGCATTCAATTTTAAATGTGTGACCAAAACAGCAAAGACCTCGAAGGAAAACTTCAAGAAATGCAATTTCTTTCTTCATCTCACTTTATTCCCAAAAATCAATTAAAACTAGCCGTATTTGCGTTGTATACATTGTCAATATTAAAGTAAAAATCCAAAAACTATGCATTTACACTTCACTGCAATTTTTTCATGCATATAAGTCTCCCATTTACTCTTATAGAGACATCTGATAGCATTGATCAATTTCAGTAAATGCTTTTGTTTTCTTCAGATGAGTGGAAGAACATGCTCTTTTAACAGACACTTCATTGGTTTATCAAATTTGATTGTGTTTCTCAGCAAAAAGAAAGCATTAATCCAGGTCACTTTCTTTTTGACTCGCCCTGTACTCATGGGACTGATACTAAAACTCGTACTAAAGAAACATTTCTGGTACTCACAGGTTACGTCATGAGTACATTAACTCAGAGATGTTGTTCAGTCCCTTTTGTGAGTCTAACAAATGCTCTAAAACCCGAAGTCGTGTGGAAAGTTAAAGCTAAGAAACTCTGTAGTTCTTGAGGTTTTCGGTTTCGGGTAGAAAACTAAGTATGTGGTAGCCTTTAGTCAAGTTCCACGCGCTTACCCGGACACGTGACGCACCCCGGATACTGACACGTAAAAAGACTAGGACGAGCGGCGTAGCCGCGAGGGCCTTTACCATCTCGTGGAAAACGCTTATGTTTTTCTTTACATATGTCTACCGATTTGGTAGACATGCATAATGCATTACCCGTTGTGAATTGACCAATGAAAATGCAGAATTACTAACGTCAATCATGCAGCCGTCGTCTGGCGCCAGACAGCCATGGCGCGCGTACTGTTGCTGGTAATCGTAAACCACTGTTAGATGATTGGTTTATATTGCTTGATTTATATTACGTGAATAAATGAATAAGTGATAAGTTCCACGAGATAGTAAAGGCCCTCTTGGCTTTACGGCTCGTGCTAGTCTTTTTACGTGCCAGCATCCAGGGTGCGTTACGTGTCCGGATGGTCAGGGTATAGGCGCGTGGGACTTGACTAAAGGCTAAAAATGTGCACGAAAGTATGCTGTCCTTTTTTTAGAAGGGGGAGGGGGAGGGAGGTCACCCAAACTATGCCTTGGGGACTAGGAAATGAACTTGAATGCAACACTTAATTGCACTCAGAAAAAACTGGAAATAATCATAAAATCCACTAGTGTTCTTAAGAGTAAAAGAAAAAAAAAGTTACGCAAGTTAGTCCTCATTTTTATGGAGTGGGTCACTTGAAGTGTGGATCCTAACTGACGTGTTCTTGTAACCGCATGTGCTCTCCTACTGCGAAATGTATTTTACCGTAACTTATGTATTTGAAAGTCTTTATTAATATAAAAAAACCCAGAAAACTGCACATGTTTTATGGAAACAAAGTACTTGTAAACTGTGACGCAACATTAAAGATGCAAAGCCCAACACCTCCAGTCAAGACCGGTCAGCCATCGCATCACTTTGCCAAGTCTGTGCACATCCTTCGAGCGGACAGGGGGAACGCCACTATCCTCATGGACAAGGCTGAGTATGACCGCAAGGTTGAGGCCATACTCTACTCACCTTGCTACCGTGAACTGCGGAAGGACCCCACGCCATCCGTCGAGAGGAGACAGCAAAGCAAGCTCCTTTCTCTTCAGCGTTCCGGCAACATGCCACAGCCTCTGAACAGACATCAACGACCATCTAGCTCTAAGTGCCCCAGGTTCTTCAGACAGCCCAAGATCCACAAGAAGGATATCCCCCTGTGTCCCATTGTAGCTTCCAGAGGGGGTCCCACATACAACACAGCCACGCATCTTGCAAAGATCCTCCACCCCTAGGTAGGAAACACCGAACACCACATCAAGAACTCCGACCACTTTGCAATTTCATCCAAGACCTCAACCTCCAGCTGGACGACATCATGGTCAGCTTTGATGTCGTCTACCTCTTCACTGTTACGTGGTTCTATTTATGATCGAGGCTTGGAAAGACGACACTTTTCCAGACAGTTTCTGACTAACAACTGTGTATTCTGAACTCCTTCAACTGCATGTCTGGTTAACGTAGCAACACATTATAGAGGGCGCTATACAGTTTTAGTGGTGTTTCAGAGTGAACTGTTATATCACAGACATCTCCCTTCTTTTTTTATCTTCTTTTTTTGAACATTAAGTTAGTTAACTCAAAACTTAGTAGATTAAGCTCCTGCACTGATTCAGTGTAAAACTGGATAGGGAAACGAATCTTCCTGTTGGTGTTTTTTTTTCTGCAAACTTCAATGATCATAATAAACTTCGTGTAAATGTTTCTCATAGTTATTAAGGAAACTTGGCTGTCAAACTTCGAAAGTTGCATAAACTTGAAAGTTAACTTGAAAGTTGAATACTTTTTTTTTTTTTTTTTTTAGAGCATGTGGTATGCAACTTTAAACTTGATAATTAAACATTTAAATCTGTTGAACTGAATTGTCAAGTGTTTTCCGTGTTTGATTTTTATGTGGAATTTTGCATGACAGATTTAGAGTCCATTGTCATGTTTCAAACTACACCATTTTTGTATCGAGATGGTGGTTTGATGTTTGTTCGTGTGCGTGTGGACTGCAAGGAAATCTGGTCGTTGTTCGGTTGACTTTCGGTTGGGTGTTCAGGATCCTTAGTCGGTTCCATTGGCTTGGCTGCTTTAGGTAGGATTGCTGTTTGATCTGGTGGTGTGTTTGAAGTAGAGACTGGGATTGTGGCTGATTGGCTGTTCTCTGGCTGCTGTGTTGATGTACGCAAGTGCTTTTGGTTACGTCTCAGCACTTGTCCACTGTCCAGTTCGATGAGATATGAACGGGAACCGTCACTGTCAACACACTTGAAGGTTTTCCATGATGAGGTTTTGCTGGTTGGCTGTAGTCTGATTGGTTGTCCAATTTGCATTTCCGGTAGTGGCTTTGCTGACTTGTCATATTGGCGTTTGACCTTCTGCTTTCGAAGTTGGATGTTGTCTGGCACGCCTCCGATGACATTAGGTTGAAGAAAGACTTCAGGAGTTGGCAACAGCGTTCTCGTTCGTTTAGACATCAGTTTCTGCGCTGGACTACTGCCACTTGCATCAGGTGTGTTACGCCAATCTAGAATCGCGAGATGAAGATCCTCCTTTGCCTTGGTCACCTTCTTGATTATGTTCTTAGCTATCTTCACTTCTGATTCTGCTTTACCGTTGCTCTGGCTGTGGTATGGAGAGGAAGTGACATGCTCAGTGACAACTGACAACTGAGGACCGTTGTCGGTGATTACCTTGCTGGGTATGCCATATCGTGAGAAGTGTGTCTTCGTGCACTCAACTATGGTTTCAGATCTGGTGTCAGCGACCTTGTCTAGTTCCCAAAAATCGCTGTAGTGGTCTACGGTAATCAGATAGTCAGCACGTCTGTAGTAAAAGAGATCTTGACTGACTATGCTCCAAGCCCGGTTGGGTATTTCGTAAGACATCATCAGCTCTTTTTGCTGTTTGGTCAGGAACTCATTGCAGGACTGGCACTGGCTAACCCTGTCCTTGATTTGGCTTGTCATCCCTAGCCAGTGCAGTACTTCTCTGGCTCTTCGTAGGCAAGCCTCTGCTTCAAGGTGACTTGAGTGGATTCTGGCAAGCATCATGTTGTGCATCGACTTGGGTATGATGACTCTCATGCCTTTGTAGAGTGTGCCATCTTGAATATTGATTTCATCTCGGAAACCGAAGTATTCGCGGATGCATATTTGTACTTCGTTTCTCTGCTCTGGCCATCCTTCAAGGACCACGTTCTTCAAGACTTGTAGAACTGGATCAGCTTGTGTGGCCTTCTTGATCTGCATCTGCGTGCTATCCTTCATGCAAAGATAGCTGGACTGATTGCTGATTTCAATCTCTGACCTGAGTCGCTCTTCCTGCCACAGCTGGAACATCTGGTACTCGGACAAGTGACTCTTGTCGGTGGTCTCCAGGGAAGCTCTGCTCAGCATGTCGGCTATGTACATCTGGCTACCCGGTAGGTACTGTACTCTCAGATTGTACTTCTGTAACCTCAGAAGCATGCGCTGTAGCCTCTTAGGTGCTTTGTGTATTAGATTCGTGAATATCGGAACCAATGGCTTGTGATCCGTGTTCACAGTGATCAGCTCTCTGCCATGTAGATACTGATCATATCTCTTGCACAAGAAGACTATGGCTAGGCACTCTTTCTCTATTTGTGCGTAGTCATGCTCTGCAGAGGTAAGAGACCGGGATGCGAATACGACTGGTTGCCCATTGTGAGGGAGAGTCGTTCCCAGCCCTTTCTCAGACGCGTCACACTGTATTGTGACCTCTTCCTTCAAGTCGTAGTACCGGAGTACTGGAGCACTGGTGATCATGTCCTTTATCTGCTGAAAGGACTCTTCTTGTTGTGACTGCCATGTGAAGACTGCGGCTTGCTCTGTCAGCTTTCGGAGTGGCTCACCCACCTCTGCAAGCCTTGGCAAGTATCGCGATAGGTAGTTGACACATCCCAGCACACGCTGGACTGCTTTCTTCGAGTCTGGCCGCTGCATGTTTTGCATTGCCTCTACCTTCCTTGGATCTGGACGAATTCCATCGGCAATCAAGATTTGGCCCATGTACGTCACCTTACTCAGTCGCAGTCTGAGCTTTTTCCGGTTGAGTTTCAGGTTTGCCTCTCGTGCTCGCTGAAGTAGGGCTCTCAAGCTCCTGTCATGTTCCGCTACATTCCGGCCGTACACCAGGATATCAGTATTATCTCGATCTGTCGTCGCTGGTATCCTTCAGGAGCTGAAGCTATCCCAAACGGCATTCTGAGATAGCAGTATCTGCCGAATGGGGTCCAGAAGGTTGTCAAGAAGGAGCTCTCTTCATCAAGTTTCACTTGATGAAATCCTTCCTTCGCATTGAGGACTGTGAAAACCTTGGCATTGGATAGAGAGGGTAACATCTCTTCAAGTGTTGGCATCTGGTGTTTGGGCCGCTTGATGGCTTAACTCGCATCTTGCCTGGTTTATCGACAACAACCAGGCTGCTGATCCATGCTGTAGGCTCGGTTACCTTCGCTATGATGCCTCGTGCCTCGAGGCCGCATATCTTGTCGTGTAGTTGGACTGGTCGCATGTCAGGATCAATGTCAATGTGGTATTCGCCAGCTAGGCAACCTAGCCCTTCGAATACATCGCTGAACTCTGACAGAATGTCGCTCTCTGTGATAGGTGCTGCATCGTAATGTTGCATGCTGTTGACTGTCAACATGTACGCTGATGAGGCCCATCTTTGTACATGTCCGTCGTGACAGGAGGGGAGGCTGACTGGAATCAACTATTTTGAAGTTAAGATTCCACTGCACGCCTTTGTAGTGACATCTCAGATCACATTCTCCCTTGAAGTTGATGATACTGTCATTGTACAGTTTCAACCTCGCTGTTGATTTTCTCATGCGGGGTTTACCTGTCTGCATGATTGCACACAGGTTGTCGAATGACATCACGTTGCATGTCGCTCAGGTGTCTATCTGGCACTGGACGTTGATCTCACCTTGGTCTGTGTTGAATGTCATTGGAACTAATAGCGTTCTGTTACCACTGGTGACAGCCCCAAGCAGTTGCACACCAAAGACAGATTTATCAGTATCGCTGTCATACGATACCTCTTGCATCGTGTGCAGGCTCTTTTGCTTGTCTCTCCATCTGCACACTGTCTGGAAGTGGTTCATTTTCCCTCACTTCCCGCACTTTTTTTCCATAAACAGGGCATTTCTTTTTGTCCCACTCATGTGAAGATCCACAGTATGTGCACGATTTCAGTTTCTGAGTCTTGTTTGGATCTCTGGGCTTTGCTCTGGTGCTGCTAGGGGGTTTTCTGCTCTCTCGTTTCTTCACAGAGTGTACAGTTTCTGCCTGTGGCACGTCTATCTTTTTGAGCTGTTCCTGTGTCAGCTCACTGATATCGGAGGGACTCTATTGCTTGCTTCAGATCACATTTTTTTTTCTGCCTGAAGAGACGTGCTCTTGCTGCTTTGTCTCTAGTTCCAAGAACCAATCTGTCTCGGATCATCTCTGTTTCTAGCTGAGTAAATTTACATTTCTCAGCCAACTGTCTCAGGCGAATGACATACTGGTCTACAGTTTCATTTGGCTGTTGATCGGCAGTATAGAACAAGTATCTCTCATACAGTACATTCCTAGATGGTGCGAAATGTTCCTGTAGATTGTCGAGAATGGTTTTATGACTTTTCATTTCGTCATCTGTGAGTGGAAGTTGCTTTAGTATGTTCTTGCAATCTTTTCTCATCACACTTTTCAGAACCACTTGGATGGACTCATCCTTTTTATCAAGTTCTACTGCTTTGCGATAGTCCTCAAACTCTCTCTGAAGAAGGTCCAACTATTTGCAAGACCACCCCTTTACAGTTCATGGCCTCTGGCGGTGGAATTTGATAGGCCGCCATAATGTAAACACGTTGTGTGTCGCTATTCACTGTGTAAAATGTACTGCAATGTACTGTTCGTATGCATGCACACAGTCACTGAAAATTCGGAAGTTCAGTCTCTTACCTCCGAAAAATCTCTCTTTCTTTGCAGTTGAAGGCTGGCTACTCCAACATTCACAGTATACTCAATCGAATCTCTGACATTTTTTTTGCATACATCAGTCCACTTCTGACACCATGTTACGTGGTTCTATTTATGATTGAGGCTTGAAAAGACGACACTTTTTCAGACAGTATTCTGACTAACAACTGTGTATTCTGAACTCCTTCAACTGCATGTCTGGTTAACATAGCAACACATTATAGAGGGCGCTATGCAGTTTTAGTGGTGTTTCAGAGTGAACTCTTATATCCCAGACATTCACCAGCATTCCCACCTCAGACGCCTGCACTATCGCCAAGGACAGATTTCGAGCAGACACCACTCTCCAAGACCGCACCGACCTCACCCCTGACCAGCATCAAGATCTGCTCCTCACATATGTCAATTCATCCAGCTTCAGATGGCGGGACAAATTCTTCGAACATTCGTCTGGAACCTCTACGGGATCTCGTATATCCCCGGTTCTGGCTGACTTGTTCATGGAAGAATTTGAACAGACCGCTATCGCAACAGCAGATCACCAACCCAAGGTTTGGCTCCGGTACGTGGACGACACCTTTGTCATCTGGCAAGACAACCTCCAGCCCTTCTTGGAACACCTCAACAAGCTTCACAGCAGCATCCAGTTTACCATGGAACAAGACAGAGATGGCGACATCTAATTTCTTGTCGTTGAAGGTGTCCAGAAAGCCAGACGGACAACGTCTGCGACCTCAAGAACTCCATCACATCAACACAACACTGCAGCGCAACGGAAACCAGCCCAGCCAAGTCAAGACACAAGACCCAAGAACCATTTCCGGCCGTAGGCTATCCTATACCCAAAGCCAACTAGTTAGAGCCCCTAGTTCCATCACCCTCCCCTACTTAGGCACCACTTCTCATCACATCTAACGCATCCTCTAAAAGCATGGTTTTCGAGTCTTCCACACAGCCCCTCTGACGATGCAGAGCCTGCTGACTTCACACAAGGATCGGTGTGACCCAGAATGCAGATCAGGGGTGTAAAAGATTCCATGTCAATGTGGCAAAGTGTATATCGGCGAGACTGGCAGGGACACAAGACTCAATGAACACAACGCCCATGGCAGATAGGGAGACTTCGAGAAATGTTCCATCATCAGACACTCCCACACCGAGGACCACCCGATCAACTGGAGCCAAGCAGAACTACTCACTAGCATCGACCGCTGGTACCCCCGACGCATCAGAGAAGCCATCGAGATCATCAAGCATAACACTGTTTCCCAAGACAATGGTTTCTTTATCAGCAACATCTGGCGCCCCATCCTCAATTCCAAGTCCGATTGGTCTCCTATACCCTAGGACAACGTATGTTCAGTTATCGCCTATGGGTCACCTATACCCTGTGCTCCTTCCCCTTTGCCCCCTCACTGTGTACTGACACGCTCCAGTGATCATCCAGCATCCCTCAGTCAACATGCATCCTTCTCAGCTTCACCGGTTTCGAGCTTCACCAGTTTGCATCCTTGACACGCCTCACCGCACCCATCCGTATAACATTGCATCATCGTTGGAATCCCTCATTCTCCTGACGACGGGCAGAGCATACTGTTCGAGACGTTGAGCCTATCCGGTTCTTTTCAGAACAACAGATACTCACTTAAGAGATGTATTCACGTGGTGCTACCGCAAACTTATCTTGTCTTAGTATCTTTCCACCATGCAAACCTTGAAATATCAACATTAAAGAATATAAAAAAAAAAAGAGAAAACAAATTCAGACAAAAAATTAAATTACACTTACGGTTTAGACCTACAACTTTGGCTTAATGGACTTGTACATGAATGAGGCTTGAAGTAAAAGCGATCATTACCGAAAACGGAAAACAGAAAAATGGAACGGACAATTTTGTTTAACTCAACTGCTATTTTGGACTAAATTGTGTTTGTCTATCACTCCCCACTACAAAACTTGGGTATGAATATTTTAATACCATTACCTTATTAAAAAAAATTGAAGAACATGTTTATGTCATGTATAAGACTTAGAAAAAGGAAACTAGAGCTGTATGTCTGTTTGAAAACAGAACATAGGGCTTTTTCGCATTTTACAAATGTTTATGTTTTGTTGGTCCTTTTGCAGTCACTTTTTAGAGTGCAGTTAAAGGTTGTTCAAAATGTTAAGAATAATTCCTAACATATAATGTTATCACATGAAATTGCATCTTTAATGTGACGTAGACTGACACCTGACGACGTCACGATCACAAATTTCTTCTAGGGCCATCTGTGGGTGGTGATCTAAGTATGTACTAAGCTGAAGTCGATCAGATTACGAAAGTGCCCAAAAGTGGAGTGTTTTAAATGTGTACAAAACCTATGGGAGAAAATGCATCTTTAATGTGACGTAACCCGACAACTGATAACGTCACGATCACGAATTTCGTCTAGGACCATCTGTGGGTGGTGGTCTAAGTATGAACGAAGTCTAAAGTCGATCGGATTTACCAAAGTGCCAAAGTGGATTGGTAGAAGAAACGTGTACAAAACCTGTGGAGAAAAAGAAGAAAAAGAAGAGAAAAAAAAGGAACTAGAAATGTGTTTGTGGACAAACACAAGCCGTTTCTGATATTTGAAATACTCTGTGCACGTGATGAACAATTAGTGACGTCACTACAAATGTCACCTATTACGCAGCACTTTATACGTACATATTAAGTTACAACCAAATCGAGCAATATAGTTTTGTAGATATAGGCCTTTAATAGAAAAGTGCCCCTTTAATGGATGTAACATGGCATTTGATGATGCCATCACTTGAATTTTCATCTGTAACACATCCTGGTTTGGGTACATATCAAGTAACAATCCAATCAGACCTATGGGTCTTTAGATAGAGTCCTTAGAAATTGCCCTTTTAATGTGACATCACATGACATGTGATGACGTCATGATGACGTCACTTCAATTTTCATCTGTAACACAACATCGGAAACCATCTTCGGCTGCTGGTCCTAGTGTCTGCCAAGTATAAAGTCAATCAGACATATGAAAGTGACAACGTGTATGGTTTGAAGAAAAACGTGTACAAAACCTATGGGCAAAATGTGAATATTTAATGTGATGTACATGACACCTGATGACGTCACGATCATGATTTTCTTCCATGACCATCTGTGAGTGGTAGTCTAAGTGTGTGCCAAGTCTAACGTCCATCGGATTAACGAAAGTGCAAAAGTGAGTGTTTTAAAACGTGTACAAACCCCATGGGGAAAAATGCATATTTAATGTGATGTAACCTGACATCTGATACCGTCACGATCACAAATTTCTTCTAGGACCATGTGTGGGTGGTGGTCTAGGTGTGTGCAAAGTCTAAAGTTGATCGGATTCACGAAAGTGCCAAAGTGGAGTGTTTTAAAACGGGTACAAACCCTATGGGAAAAACTGCATCTTTAATGTGACGTAACCCGGCACCTGATGACGTCACGATCACAAATTTCTTCTAGGACCTATTGTTGGTGGTGGTCTAAGTATGTATCACGTCTTAAGTTGATCGGATTTACGAAGATGCCAAACTGGTGTGTTTTAAAACGTGTACAAAACATATGGGGAAAATGCATCTTTAATGTGACGTAACCCGACACCTGACGACGTCACAATCACGACTTTCTTCTAGGACCATCTGTGGCTGGTGTTCTAAGTATGTACAAAGTCCGAAATCAATCGGTTTAAAAAAAAAAAAGGTGCTAAAGTGGACCGGTAGAAGAAACGTGTGCTAAACCTATTGAGAAAAAGTCTGAAAAAGGAGAAGAAAAAAAATCTTAACGACAACAAGAGCTGTTTGTACACCGAAACAGCTAAAAAAGGGGGGAAAAAATCGTAACGAAAACAAGAGCTGTTTCGGTGTGTACACCGAAACAGCTTTTGTTACAATGACGAACTGATGTCATCGAATCCACAACTCTTGCTATTTTTAAATTCCTTACCAACTTTGATTACTTCGGAGTAGTTTGTTGGGGAGAAGAAAAAAAATGAGCTGTTTGGGTTATGAAGGTAGTCGGTAACCCTAACCTGAGACAATATTTTACGGCAAAAACTATTTTCACAATAATAGTTTATACAATGAAAGCATTTTCCCGTACTTGTTTTTATTTATTTTTAAGTATGCAGACACAACAAAAGGAAAAAAAATCATCTCTCATCTGGAAACTATGTTAATACTTTTAAGAGAGAATCTTTTACTTTTCTTCACCTTTATAAACCGAACTCCAGAATAATAACCACTTGCCCTATACCCGAGTTAGCTTTTTCGTTGTTGGACAAAAATGCAAACTTTAGCCATAATTGTATTTTAATTATTACATTTAGCCATAATTATATTTAATTGCAAGGGTTCTTGGTTGGTGTGGAGAGCCAGGCTAGGACGTGTTACTTCGGTCCCCCACCGGAACCGGATCCTGATAATCCAGATCACTGGATGAAGCAAGTCATGCGAGAGATACGGGAACGTTGCCCAGGAAGGAGGCAACTTACCCCAGCTACTACGTGGACACCTACCCCGGCTACTACGGAGAAACCTACCCCAACTCGTACGTCATCTTACTATCTTTCAAATTCAAAACAAAATAGTCAAGCATAGGCACGGAATCACAAAACAAATGCATATAAATGAGCTTGATCGTTTTGCTTTCTAAAATACCAAGGCCTCCAAATTAAGGTCAACGGAATGAAAATGGGGAAATTAGTGTGCATGTATCATTAAAGCCTACCTTTCTTAGACAGATGACGTGAGTCTGCTTGTTGTGGCAACATTGCCTTTTAATCAATTTAAAGGAAAAAATTATAGTCGCTGACTCGAAAAATTCTGACACGAATCCAATATTTCTTCTTCTAGAGCAACACCCAGTTTATTTTTTTCAATTCCTTCCAGCCTTGTCCAAAACACGTTCTTTGTCTCCCTCAGTTTCCAAACCTACTCTCCAAATGTATACAATTGTAACAACTTTTTCGAAAAGTGCCGGCCAGATGTGGCCTGACCCAGTGACCTCGGCTTGTCTGCCAATATACACAGTATATTTTTAGATTACGCTTCGGGACCGAGTGGTTATCTTATTTAGCGCCCTCTATTCATTATTATTGTTTCTTAAAAACATAGGCCCCTCATAATAATTTCACCACATTAACCAAAGTCCTGTGATGAACAACTTTAGATTTCTCTCTTTTCCATTGGCAGTTAGATTAAACATGCATTCCTTTTTCCTTTTTTTTTTTTCTGATAACGATCAAGATCGGTTTGCGTTGCTCTTCGTGGAAAATTTTGGATACAGATAAATTAAAACAAAAAAATACATATTTTTCCCTTTGTTTTTTATTGTTTTTCCAAAAAGAAATGTTGTTCACCTCCTCCGCTTTCAAAATAAATGTCATTCCGGAAGATTTTTTTTACACATTTAATGAAGAAACACCAGCAATAATACACAAGGAAAAAGTTAATTAATAATTATTTTTAATGTGTAACACTTGGTTTGTTGTTCTCACTTGCTATCGACAGCTGGATGTTCGAGTAAAGAGCCACTTGGTATGGAGGACGGGACAATTCCTGATGCTCGCATCAGGGCGTCCACTAGCCAGTCGATTTTTCCGGCCACTGACGCACGTCTCAACGGTCTCAAAGCATGGGCGCCCGAAGTGTTAGTATCAAAGTTAAACACCCACACCAGGTGTTCCCAAAAATTGCAGCCTGTGATTGGGAATAGTGAGCACAAAGCCCGGCCTGGCAATAGTATTATGGTTGTTTAAATTTATTTGTATATACAGTGGGACACAATTTCAACCTGTTTTAATACACCAATTCTCCCTCAAGAAGTTTACCGACAAAAACTAAAAGACAGCAAATGGAAAGAAAAATACATGCCACTGAAATACACACTGTGTTCAGACGATACGAGTGTTTCATTTTGTTTTCATATCCCTTAGCATATAGTCACAAGCCGTTAATTTGCGGAAAGCTGTCATTTCATTGTTCCTTATCCCCTTATTCCCTTCACTCTGTGTACACAGCACCGACTCTTCCTGGATCGAGGTGGACCTAGTTGAGAATACAGTGGTGTCGGGCATCATCACACAAGGCCTCGATTGGAGCTCAAATTATGTGTATTATGTGACGCAATACAAGGTGTCGTATAAGAAGCAGCCCTCATATGAATACGAATACGTTAGAGGTGTCAGTGACAAGTTCAAGGTAAGGTATCACAATCCTAACTTACTCTTAATATAATAAATAAAACAATATAAAGCAGGTTTTAAAAAGCATTTTAAATTGTCCAAATTTAGCCAAAGCGTTGTTGATTCGTTATAACTTACAGTCTGTCAGGATTGTACAACAAACAAATAAAAAACGATTATCTATATCTTATCCGAATTTGTTTAACGTCATTGTAATGGAGCAACTCCAACGACCATACTCAAAGCAGCCACATCATTACAATTATTTAAGCTCGTCTTAGAGAAAGTCCAAATATGGGTGTTGAAAATACAAAAATCGATTGTCTTTACAGGTGTTCATCGGTAACGCTGATGTCGGCACCGCGGTCACTCATCTGTTTGATGAGAGTGTGGTGGCTACGGTAGTGCGGATTGAGCCTCTTGGGTGGAAAAACTACGTTGCCCTTCGATTGGAGTTGCTTGGGTGTCGCCGTGGGGGCCGTATCATAAGTCCGACGCCTCATAAGTCCGACGCCTCATAAGTCCGAAATTTCGGAATGATGAGGCGTCGGACTTATGAGGCATAACATTTATTTATTCCGCTTCATAGGTCCGACGCCTCATAAGTCCGACGCCTCATAAATCCGACAAATTAAACGCCTCGTTTTTCCGTTGTCGGATTTATGAGGCGTCGGACTTATGAGGCGTCGGACCTATGAGGCGTCGGACTTATGAGGCGCCGGACCTTTGAGGCGTCGGACTTATGGGCCTTTATTGGTTAGGGGATGCGATTTTGTCGGACTTATGAGGCGTCGGACCTATGAGGCGTCGGACTTATGAGCGGACCCCTCGCCGTGAATAGTTTCAGCTTTTTACATATGTAAAATTCGACGGAGCTGACATTTCATTTAATTAAATCATTATCTTTAATATATTTTTAATTAATGAGAAAACAATTTCGGAATTTAAATATTGGTGATTGATGAATCTATTAAGTGCGATAGTTATAAGATGGAATTTTGCGTCGGGTGATATAAACCAAATTAGGTTTTGCCTTTCACCGACGTTGAAACACTGTATACTCAGTGTGTTACCTCAGAGTGTTTGTTCCAGTTTTTACTCGGGAGGTAACTCACTGAGTATACAGTGTTTAAACGTCGGTGAAGGGCAAAACCTTATTTGAAGTGCGATAGTTAGTAGAATTTTTTCAGATCGTGGCTATATTAGTGAAGAGATACATACTAATTGAATATTACCCACGAACACATTACTTACATTTGATCCATGCGTAAAACACTGTCCGTAGTTGCGACTTGCAGAACATCTGACCTTAAAGCCGGCCTCAAGTCGACCTGGGCCGTATCATAAGTCCGACGCCTCATAGGTCCTTCGCCATATAAGTCCGAAATGACGGACTTATGAAGCGTCGGACTTATGAGGCATACAAATGATTATTTCCACCTCATAGGTCCGACTCCTCATTAGTCCGACGCCTCATAAGTCCGACGTCGGCAAAACGGGGCGTCTGAGCTATTGACCGTTACCGGAAAATGATAAATCGTCCGACAAGGCAATAACTTACGAAAGCCCTGTAGTGCCATCAAGTATATATTTTGTCCAAGTTCGTTTTTATGAGATACATTTTGTCGAAGTTCGTTTTTATGAGATACATTTTGTCGAAGTTCGTTTTTATGAGATACATTTTCTCGAAGTTCGTTTTTATGAGATACATTTCTCGAAATTCGTTTTTATGAGATACATTTTCTCGAAGTTCGTTTTTATGAGATACATTTTCTCGAAGTTCGTTTTTATGAGATACATTTTCTCGAAGTTCGTTTTTATGAGAAACATTTTCTCGAAGTTCGTTTTTATGAGATACATTTTCTCGAAGTTCGTTTTTATGAGATACATTTTCTCGAAGTTCGTTTTTATGTGATACATTTTCTCGAAGTTCGTTTTTATGAGATATATTTTACGGAGTTACGGAGTTTTATGAAGTTACGGAGCCCCTAAAGGGACATCCAAAATTATTTTTTTTATCTCGTGCGCACGACATAATATCTCGTGCGCACGACATAATTATCACGTGCGCACGAGATAATTATCACGTGCGCAAGACATATATCTCGTGCGCACGACATATATCTCGTCCGCACGACATAATTATCTCGTGCGCACGACATACATCTCATGCGCACGAGATATATGTCGTGCGCACGAGATATATGTCGGAGCTATGAAGCATCGGACCTATGAGGCGTCGGACTTACGGGCCTTAATTTGGTTGGGGATGCGATTGTGTCGGACTTATGAATGACTAGTGCAGACGTCTTACCCCTCAACCACCGCGCTTGCCGGGGGCGGCAGGCAGGTTCGAATTTGGTAAAGCATTGGCTCCCGCGACCAAATTATTCATAAGAGGATATTTGCGTAGGGAGACTGAATTCTATATTGGGTGTCTCCCTTCATCGACGTATTTTATAAACACTTTATATTCAGTGTTGTCCCGAGAAACCCAGGAAGCCGACCCCAGCAAGCTAGCAAAACAAATCATGGGGAGTTCTCTATTTTGCCGGGGGGGGGGGTATAGATTGCATCCTCAACCTCCATGCGGCACGTGAATAACAAAGCAGACTGGCTTAACTGTAAATATTTAAAAATAGCTACACTCATGTAAAAAAAAATCAGAGAGTTATGTTCATTGTTAATGTTTTAATGTTCTCAGTGTATGGTTGGGTATAAAGCATGACCTACATAACCTTGTTAATGTATTGTTTAAAATGATCTTTCTGTTTCGTCTCAAAATGTTGAAGTAATGTACATAATGTACACAAACTACACTTTCGGCGTTGTCATTTGTTACAAACTAACTCTGGATGATCAGACACGAAACTATTTCATTACACATTATCTTGTTCACTTGTAAATATGTGTCTGTAGAAACAGAATGAATGATGAAACTAAGCCTTTTTCAGTAAACCATTAATAAGGCCAAATAAAAGAAAAAACATGTTAAGCGTCCCTGTCCGCTTCCTTTCTTGGAGGCTGCCTCTTCTTTTTTTTAACTGAAAAAAAAACAATCAATTTTAAACAGTGACATCCTTTTTGCCTCTTTTTCTTTTGCATCTAGTCCATGTAAAGCTGGTATGTCATTTCCCGAGTCCAATTGGCGGCCGTTAAAAAATAAAGCTGACGGCCATCTTGAAAATTAGCCAGGTCGGGCGGCCACTTGGGGGGGGGGGAGAAAAAAGGGCCTCCTTCTCCTTTTTTTCAAAAAGGCATGACGCTAAACATGTTTGTTTTTTACTTTGCTTTACCTTTTCTTGGAACAAATTGGCTTGTAAGGTTTTATAATGCATTGTTTTTACTATCTTCTTACAGATGTATTACGTCATCGGTCAAACATTTGGAAAGTGTAATTGATTTCTCTTAGACGATTTCCACGTGCAAGATAAGTTGCTACGAACTGAAAACAAACATCTAAAACTACAAAAGTTAGATAAATGTTAATGTTAATATATTAAACTTTGCTGATGTCTTATTGTACAAAGAGTATATAGGCAGTTTTGACAAATTGTTTTCAAACTGCAAAATCCACTGTGATGACGTGCCGCTAGGGTGCCCTGTCTTTTTGTGTATTTTATCGCATTAAAAAATTACATATTGTGCCTACACTAAAAAGCTTCGGTTTTAAAGTAACATCCATTTGTAATTTGTCTTATTGACGCAGTCATGACATCATAAAATTATGTACATCTTTTGACAACGAATCGTGCTCCTTCCATGTTTCATCTTTATCCCTTCAATTGTTTGACAGAAATTTGGGTTCATTTTGAGGCTTCTGTCTGTATTGATGTTACCCAACTTTCGGTTACACAAGTAAAGGTCCAGCAACAACACGTTTACACCCACTACGAAGATGATTTTTCATTCTTTTAAGGAGCAATAAGTGAACAAATAGTCTTGTTTTTTTTTCAAAAATCGGTTGTAATTTATGAGGTCATTCTGGCTTCACACTTGGGATCACTATTTTCTGTCATTCTGGCTTCACACTGGTATTCACTATGTTTAGTAATATTCCTGTCATCATGCAATCCCAAGCCCTGAAGTCATATATATTAATGAGGATACAAGTTGATTTTCGTTATTGAAAATGCCAATGGCAAGTTGTTTTGCAATCCGAGTGCTGAATGTTTTGCCTTTCAATAATAAGCCTTTTCACAAATAAATATAATTACATGTGCACATGCGCATAAATGATCAGGAGGCAAGAAGCGAAATATTTCCATTGAAAATGTACAAGGGTACGAACAATTTGGTCATTTACTCTCAATTCCTTAGGATTTCTCGCGTTTATCTTTAGAAAAGTCCCTAAACTCGGGATAAGATATACTATCCAGCGAATTTTTTTTGTTTTACATTTTTAGATGCACAGAATAAAGACTTGCTTACGTCCCGTGCGGAAGAGGTCGAAGGAAATTAGCAGTGCTCATTTCGACACGAGAAAAAAAATTTCCTGCGTAATTCGGGGTACCCTTCCACCAAATGGTTACATACCTATGTTCCGACACGCCTATGTTCCAACTGCACATATTCCTATCCCTAACCCTAATTGGGAGTATCCCTAACCCTAATTGGGAGTAACACAATAGTATGTGCGGGTTCTCGGAACATAGGCGTGTCGGAACATAGAGCAGTTACCCACCGAATTGCTGGGCTAAACCGCGGGCTGCGGCCAGTCCGTGATTCAGCACGCGATTTAACATCGACATTCGGCCCGTAATTTGGTGGATTGTGATACAACTGATAGTGTAGTAGCCAACGGATAACGTACCACCAACCGATAATGTAACAACAATTGACCGATGCTGTATCACTAACCTATAATGTAACACACATTTAGCGATCCGTTGGTTACTACATTAGCAGTTGTAACAGATGGTCCCCCTAAGCGAACATGTCTTTGTTGTCAATCCTGCGGAAAGGAACTCTGCTGATTTCCTTCGCCCTTATGAAAACAATTTAGTGCCCTTAATTTCAGTATTCAATTCATATATTATTTGTAACAAGAGTAATTTTTGAAATGTATCAGAATGGCACGGTACGTCAATACTTTTAAACCCTAATTTGCGTCGTTGTAGCGCCCTCAAAGTTCAAGAATAAGCTCTTTCGTGGCAATACGAGTGCTGCTTTTCTAGTTTGTGTTGTTAGAAAATGCACAAGCATATCCACTTCTGTCATTTTACGTAATTTGCAGGCAATGTCTCTTCATAGAAGCACAATTATCGTCGTCATCACGTTATGATTATAAACCACCCATCACAGAAACTGCTCTTCAATTTCTTCAATTTTCATATTCGCCGGATAGATTAGGTGCAATAAAGAAAAAGCATTGCAGGAAAAATGCAGGCTGAAATAAGAGCATAACGGCAGAGAGAATATTGGCTTAATGGAGCCTGAACGAAAAAGGTCATGCGGCCCGCCTATGGGCATTTTACACCAGGTTGCCCTTTTTCTCTTGCTTTAGTTTTTGAAAAAAAATGATTTGAAATCGTAATCATCCAAAAAAACGTTCATGTTGGAATTTCAGGAATTTCATCTTGTTATTCCTCAAGATACAAATGGTGACAAATTACTTGAAGATGGGTAAAAACAAATACTTACAACCTTTCACATCCAGCATTTTCGTTCCCAGATCTCCTTGTTTATTCACGCTTATTTTCACAGGGTTTTCACATAGCTTACTTTGGTGAACAAAAATGTATAACGACGCAAAATTTAGCCGATGTGTTGTATATTTAGTCAGACTACCTTGAATGGAGTCCTTATCCGTGGTCATTTTCGATTTTATTTTGTTGAATATCCTAATGAGTCTTTCAGTTTATAATTATGAAAAAAATGGTATATCCTAAAAGACATTAGTCTCCTATTTAAGTGTCAGTTTTCACCTAATAACTGCAACAACATTGTTTCATAAATGTTCATCTTTGTACGAGTTTATCGAGTGTCACTAGTCCACATGTATTTTTGATTTTTGGAAGTGACAGGTCATTCCGAGGGGCACGATATTTCTCTTTCACGTCACGCGATCTTTCAATTTCCTTAAAAACGGAGATGCTAATAATACGTTTACAGAGGTCTTTGTCGAGGATGATTATGTTAAATCAATGTACCAATTATAATTGCACAATTTTTGAATTTGTGTACGTTATTGTTCCTACTCGAGGGATATGGAAGCGCGCTCTTAGGCGTGAGTGACGTTCAGGCTCTATTAAATCTCCCATATGGCAAGGGCAATGGGTTAAACAGCAATTGTTACATTGTGTACAATGAGGAGAGAGAGAGCAATCAGCAGGCTATATTATCGATGTGGTTGTTCTACAATAAAGAAAAGGGTAGCTTTCGATGTTAATGTTTCGGTATTCATACGTCTGGAGCTTTGTACTAACGATCCTTTAGACTATCGATCGATAACCGATAGTCCGAAGGCTCGGTAACCTAGTCTCGGTAACCTAGATAGTCCGAACGATTTTACCACCACCCATCTATCTTTTCCAATGTATAAAGTCATATTCATGACGCACGAAGCCTTATCCAAGCAAGCGTGTACCAAGGACTAGGCGAATTAAGGCCAAAGATTGGATTTTGATTTTTAGGTCAATGCTAATGAACAGCAACTGTGGATGATTCTGAGATAACCTAAATAAAAATGTTCCAGGCAGACTCCCAGGCATTTCGCGTACGGCTATTTTAACAAGTATTTTAACAATACAAACTTTAGGTGTATGTACATGTACACTTAGCAAACTGGTAGTTTCGCAAACAGGTTAGCGTGACTTCTGATTAGTGTTCCCAAAATTGTCCAGCGTAATTCCCAGCTTTATATTAGAAACACTCCGTGCTCCCACGACGAAAACGCCTGTCCCTAGCGGGATGAGTGTGTGTTGCCCCAAAAGAACAGCCAGAACACCCAATTGTACATTCAAAGCGTTCCGTCCTGTTTGAAGCTCACTATTTAGGGGACATTTATGGGCGCAGCTTTAGTTACCGGTACTAAATGATCCACGTGTATAATGCGTAGGCGACTATCGCAGAGAACTAAGTCATTGGACGTACAGTGTAGCACCGTGTACGTACACGAAAAGGAAAGCAACTAAGTTGTACAGTGTCATGTACATACACCAACAAAACACGTCACTATATTTGTTAGAGGTGTACGCATACGTTTTGACATCGGTTAACAAATATCGACCGTTCCGTTATTTTGCATCGTGTACACTTACGCATGAGCTTAGTTATCGGAACCAAAGCAGTATTCCGAAAGGACAGCCTCCGATGAAAGGCTTGGGTTTGCAGCTAATCATGCTTTGAAATACAGGGTGAGTCATAAAGAAGGTTACCCAATTAGATAAATATTTCTAAAACATTTGGGTTGCTTCGTTTCACACACACACAAACAAAAAATGTAGATATAAACTGCATCTTATTGACTTTTAACTGCCAATTTATGTAATTTGCATACTTTATTCCCAAGTTTTGTCAATTTCAATACAAAGATAATAAAACTCGGATGTCCACCACTGATCATTTACCGTTCTACAAGCCGATGATTGCCTATTGAGTACAATGAAATTCCTGATGGCATTACTAAATTTCTGTAATTCTTGTTTTATTTAAATGAGTGGAAGTTGACGCTCTTTTCAGGTATACTTCATTGGGGTCTACCCGATGTTCTTTAATACTTATGTTCCCCAATATCTATGTTCCCTAAAATCGTTAGGGTTTGGGTTACGGTTAGATGTTTGGGGTTAAGGTTGGGAACATAAGTAATGAAAAACATAGGTATTGGGGAACATAGGTATGCACCCACTTCATTGGTGTTTCAAATTTGATTACTTTTTAAGATACACATTCATTAATTTGGGTAGCTCTCTTTTTGACTCAGCCTGTACAGATAAATGGCACATGTACAGCAATTCACTGTCTTTCAATAAAATCATACATAATTAAATAACAGAAAAGATAGTGCAAATCTAAATTTACTATGCGTTTCGCACTGACGCGTAGCGCGCGACATATATTGCAAAAAGTGTACATGTAGGCTATTATGCAGATTGCGATTTGCGTATGACGTCACAAGTCCAGACAAACTGATGACATATGCGGCGCGGTAACTGTATGTGTTCGCTTGCAAAACCCCTATTAACTAAATGATGTACCCAGGTCTTCGTTGTGTTGGTAGTGATAAACACAGTGAATTCTCTTGTGGGATTTTTTATTTTATGATTTCAATGAGTAATGTGCTTCCAACACAACACAATCCATGTTTTCTAAATAGAGGTAGTGCTGACACAACCATAATGGAGTATTTCAGTCGAGTACTTTACCCCAGTCCAACCTGGTAATTACTGAAGCTGATACAGCAGCAATTCAATCTGACACACTAGACATGTGGACTAAGTAGAGGGTAATTATTTTATCTTAAAAGGCAATTTTCAAGAATTTGCACTCTCCTCAAATTCGATATTACGTTCCTAATATTTGTAAAATTCTTGCATATTTTTGTTTCGAAACACCGGGAATCATTAAAACCATTTCATCTACGAAATATATGTCTATATTAAATATAGTCTTAATTAAATTGTATAATCTTAATTAAATTGCCCTGAAACACGTGTTTTTTCTGCAGTTTCGTCAAGGACTGCGTTTTGAGTACCGAACGGCGTAGCCCCGTATCTTATCGATTCAACACTGCATTGAAGGTTATTGTTCCAAAAAAACAAAGCATTGCATTTTGCGACCCGACTTCATACCAAGTCACGTAGTTGCAGTGTTGGTAAACCTGCTGAATTTGTAAAGACTAGTAAGTGGCACGGATAACTCAGGGCATGTATTGTTGGCTGAGAAGAAAGGAATTATGCACCATACTGCACCCTATTGATTTTTCCATACACGGCACTGTTGTCAGGGTTATCGCTGGGATAATTAACGCCACAACCTTAACTGTACGAATCAGCTTTTGGTAACCACGTACCGCGTACACGCACCAAAAAGGTCCCTCAAACGTTATCTGTTAGCCAATCGGTAAAGCACTTCTCTTCCGCCCTCTCTCGATTGGCTACACATGCGGCCGCGGACAACTTGTCAGTGGGCTGCCTACCTACGATGAGCGGGGACGTTTTATGTTCAGGTACTTGGTAATCCACCATCAACAGAGTCTCGATCGCTGTTGCTGGGAAAATGAAAGAAGCAGTAATTTTGGTTCTGATGGTGTTAATAATGACAGGTAGGTCAAATGTTACAGGTTTCTCGCAGCTATTGCTTCTAACGTCCTCAAAAAGGACGCGTATGGGAATTACATTTTGTGTTCCGTGATGCTCTAGCGTAGCGCCACTACTGAAGCTAAAATGGTATTTTTCAAAATCTCAACATGCGCTTAATTTGTTGTCATCCTCCCAACCGTCTTTTAAAAGAAATGATGTTATACGTCTGTACATTCATGCATGGATGGTTCACTTTTAGTATACAGGGTGAGTCAAAAAGAAAATGAATTAGGCTACGATTTTCCCCCTTAAAAAAAAAACAATCAAATGTGATACGCAAATAAAAAATATATTAAACGAGCACTTTCTTCCGCTCATGAAAAAAAAATAAAAAAATGACCGATGCTATCAGAAAGTATGCATGTTTACTGAACAAAAATACACCGTTGTTTACAGCTGTCCATGGAATACTAAAGGAATTCAAAACAAATGAGATTTTAAGCATTTGAGACAAGCCCGAAACATTTTTTCTTTCTTCAGATTTTGTGTTTTGTATATGAGGAACAAAACATGTTATTTTTTTTCCTGAAATGATGATAGGGATTTATGTCTGTTTTCCTCTCGCAAGTTTCCGTTCATTCATTGATGTAGGTAACTCCCGTAGTTCATTTTAATTAAAAGGTATTCACCAATGCGTATCGGTCAGTGGTGAACGGCTGACTGCGTGGTATCTCTATTAAGTGGAAAACAAAAACTTGTGATTAGAGTAGGCCTATGCAAATTACGTGAACGTTTTTGCAGTTACTAGTCAATTTTGCATTGTGTTCCTATATTTTTTTTCATTAAATGGAGCGAGCCACATATTTTGCATTTTTTTCTAACTCGGTCAATTTCTTTCGACTCACCCTGTACATGTAGTCACCGACACCACGAATTAACACCCAAGTCAACTCCAGAATGTATTACTTTGTAAAAACAGCTAGGCCTAAATGGCACAGTTTGGTTTCACGAAGTAACACCCAAGTGTGCGTGCGCACATCGGACACCGACACCAACATTTAGCGTTTTCACAAAGTTACAACACTGTTACGGAAATACAATTTGGATAAACAATTTAAAACTTTTGGCAGGAATGTAATTATTACGTATTCTTGTGAGATAAACAAATGGGTGTTACTTCGTGGTGTCGTTGGCGATATGGCTGATGTTGTGTCATAATGCTTTTGAATTGCATTGAAGAGCCTATGCAGCTTTTTGTTTGTCTTTTTTCGAAAACTGTAAGGCATCTTTCAATCAGACCTTTGAATTAAGAAAAGTCAACGATCCAAAACATAAACTTGTCGGGGATTTCAGGCCGTAAAGTCTATTTACATCAACAATTTAATCATTTACAAAACTAGCCCTGTTATCGGTAGGAATGCCGTCTCTCTCGCAATGTCAGGTGTAAACCAGTTTCGGCGAGAAAAGAAAATGACAGGTGTGCGCACTCCGGCAGTGCACCCAGAGCGGTCATTCACGTGTAACACACGGACATGTTATGTAAGACACGGACATTGGAAATTGGAAATTCACGTAGGTTTGCATAGCGAATGTCCATATTTATTTGGATATTGGTAATTGGATATGCACACAGCTTTCTACAGCGAATGTTCATATTTTTATTGTCCGGGGGGAGGCGGGATTGAGATGCATCCCTACTGTTAATCGCGTCCGTAACTCCCAGAAGACGCGCAAGTGTGTCTGGTAATTTACGGAAATCAGAATTGTAAATAAGTTTGTACTGTGAATGTCAATATTTATTGGGATATTGGACATTGAATATGCAGATAGCTTTATGCGCGAATGTCTATATCTTTGAAAGTCCAGGTGGAGGTGTGATTGAGATACAACCCTGCCGTGAATCGCGTCGAGACCCCTTCGAGACGCGTTGCTATATAGTGGAGCTGCTAAGCAAAAAATTGTGTGTTTTTTTTGGTGAAATTAAGCATATGGGGTTTAAATGGACTGACATCATTAAAATCATGACCGATTCTGGATTTTGCCCATTTTGGGGTCGGAGCTTAAGTTTTAAAAGGGGTGCAAACAATACAAACTCCTAAACCTATATTTAAGATCCATTTTCCTTTGTATTTTATGCTTAAATTAAACTTAAAAATTAAAATCAGACATTTTACCATTGTAACACCTGTTATTTTCCCACCCGTTGCGTAGGCGTGGCCTAAAATGCATAAAGGTAGGGGTTATATTATTAGCATTTTGGTTTTTATATGAAAAACGTTGAACGTTGGTTGAAACCTATCTCGACCGGAAACAGGGGTTAAAATGTGCCCTGTGAAACATCCATAGACATGAACTTTTATCAAAAATCAATAAAATTCTGCAGGATTTCCGTATTCACCCCTTTGTATGAGAAAAAATGCAAAGCATTCATAACATTTTTGTACTTAAACGACAAAAATCCTAAGGATTTTTAACGTGTGATAAGTACTTTATTTTGATCGAAATTTTGGGGAAATTGTACTCTAGTCGCAGGCTGTTCACTAGGGAGTTTGAAAGCAGATGAATGAAATAATGAAATTATGCTTGTTTTTTTTTAAGGTAAACAAAAAATGCAGCACGACCAAGTATACACTGCCAGCAAACCAACATTCCTTCCACATTGTAGAACAATTGGCTGAACCATATGGAAATTAATGTCTTTATCCCCGGTCCCCAGAAGTAAAACAAATGCCAGAATCCTGATAGGACCTGTCAGCTTGAGATGCATTGCTCATCATTCCAACAATTTGCCTCAAATCCAACAATTGATCATCACATTGTTGTTCCTATGAACCAGGCCATAACCTGCATTGCTGATTGTATCACTTACAACTGGTGGAAGATGTTAGTGATACACATTTGGGCTACACCGTAACTTTGCAACAGGTGAACTTATAAGTCATTTCTCACTTCTTAACAAATCTCAAACGGGATCGTTCACGACGCGTTTACAGTGTAAACGGAAAGTAACATTCTTGTTTTCCTGAAAGTCTAAAATTCAGTACAAGTTACTGGAAAACTTAACCACATTTTTAGGCTTTGATTTGTTACCGAGGTATCTGCATAATGATTGACTTTAAATTAAAACGTGTCAAATGTGATATGAGAAAAAATTGGGTAACATTTCCATGAAGTTCCCTAGTACAGACAGTGCACAATTTAACATCCTGTCAAGGCATCATAATTAAAAGAAAAAAACTCTGTCAGAAAATCTACCTCTGATTTAAACTAAACACATGGAGATATGTAAAAAAACAAATAAATTATGATCCTCAGGCTCAGCAGGGTGGGATGGTTTAACAAAACAAGGTAAACTGGCCTGTCCAAAGCCTACAAGGGATTAATACACCCGGTTACTACACTCTAAAAAAATATGATCAGTGGAATATGATGAAGTGAAACAAGCAAAGTTATTCCCTGTTTGGCCCTGTGGTATACCAAAAACTATGATAATTCCAATAGACTCAAACTTCGTTATTCATACCTGAGACATGAGGGTTTACAACGTGGACATATCAATGGATGGGAGTTTGACGGTAACACCATGTGAATGATATCTCTATGTGAGTTGTGTGGCTCTAAGAAGAACCAGTTGGTTTAACTCGACGTTTCAAACAGTATGCTCTGTACGTCATCAGGCGTGGTTCTTCTCAGAGCCACACAACTCACATAGAGATATCGTTCACATACCGCACACCTCTCCACCATTAGTTATTCATAGTTGAATTGTCCCGTCTAGCCTTAATATGTTAGAGAGTAATCATCCTTAATATATTAGAGAGTAATTATCAAGGTATTTTTAATCGAAAGTGTTCTTGGGTGGTGTGGAGAGCCAGGCTAGGACGTGTTACTTCGGTCCCCCACCGGAACCTGATCCTGATAATCCGGATCACTGGATGAAGCAAGTCATGCAAGTAATTCGAGAGCGTTGCCCCGGAAGGAGGGAACCTTCCAAAGCATGTAAGTGTCTCAGTAATTTACCAGACCACATGTTTAAGCACAGGAACATAAGCTTTATCATAATAAGAATGCCATCATATACAAAAATACAATGAAAATAAGAAGCGACAGCGAATTTTAACAGCAGTAAAGGAGGCGTTTCCTTTATTCGTTGGTGGTTAGAAGGTGGTGGTGGACGGTGACCTTGTTTGGTGTTTTTTAGCCAAAACGCGAAACACACCTTAAATTAGTTTGGTTTCATTTGTGACATTTTGTAAATTCCCCGCTTACCATCAACAGTTGAGTGTTTGAGCCCTGTGCCCCTGGGTATGGAGGACGGGACAATTCCTAAATCGCACATCGTGGCGTCCAGCAGTCATGACGGCCCTGCCAAGGAGGCACGTCTTTACAATACTAACGCATGGAAAACCTGGCAGTAGGTATCAAAGGGAAATACAAGACCTCAACAGACACGTTTGTTTATGGTGTTAATCGAGGATTTTCTATTGCTCCTCTTCCCTGTTCCTGTGTTTATACTCAACTTTTTGTTTGCAATAACTCTCATTGGTTTTGTACACTTTTTCTAACCAAAGTCCTCGATTTGGTTCCTGTCCTCGATTCATCGATGAAGTTTTACTTGTGTGTTTTAGATTTACACCGTAAACAAACGCATCCAAACACGCAAATTTTGAACTATTTAATACGATCGTGAATTAAGAGGAAAGTATGCATCCCACCAACATTTGTCTAATTGTATGTTTTTGTTTTTTAATTGCTTTCGAATATTTTAGCGAATCATTCCTTCCTCAAAAACAAAACTTCTTACGGACGCACTTTCTTACGGATGGAAACATGTGGGACGCCCTTATTGGAAGCGTCATTTATTAGCACACAGTAATAAAGAGGAAAAACGCGTTCCGATTAATTTTTCTAAAGATTACTGTATTCACAGGCAGGGACATTTCATTGTTTCTCACCCCCCCCCCCCCTTCACTCTATTCACATAGCCACGCTTGGATCAGGGTGAGTTTTGATAGAAGCACAGTGGTATCAGGCGTGATCACACAAGGCTTCGAACCTGGATATGTGACACAGTTCAATGTGGCGTATTGGAAGCAGTTCCCATCTGGTCTGGAATACATAACAGATGAAAACGGAAGCATCAAGGTAATTATCACAGTTCTGTTTGTATACATGTATATATTTAGTCTCCTCTGATGTTTAATTATTCCTTCCATCGTATGAACAAATGGTTACTCTCTCTCCGACATTCCCGCCTCATAGATTTCTCTAAGCGTTGCGTTTTGGTTTTTTTTTTTTTTTTGTTTTTTTTTTGGGGGGGGGGCTTATTTCAGGTCCGTTGTCAAAACAGGATTGATTTTATTTGAAAACATATCGTCTTTTACGAGTGTAAAGTACCTCTGTTTGTGATTCGAAAAATCCAATAGCATGCACGTCGAATAGCTTTTTCTTGCGTTATGACAGTTAGAAGATAAAGACATTGGCTTGCACTCAAATACATTTACTTATCCATAATAACGATATCAAACGATTGGGTAATGAACCATGAACATGGACAGATTAGCACAAATATGTGGCTGTGATTTGTCAGGGGGTTCCAACAATAGTTGATTGTATTTGATGTCATTTTAGGTGTTTACTGCTAACAACGATACCGACACCCCAGTTACTAATCTGTTTGATGAGAATGTGGTGACGAAAGCAGTGCGTATCAAGCCAACTGCGTGGCATATTCAAATTTATCTGCGATTGGAATTGCTTGGATGTCGCCTGGAATAATTCAGCTGGAGCATTTGTCCGATTCTGACTTTCTTTGATTTTGCAACATATTGTCTGGATAGAAGTATGGAAGTTCCCTGATAGTAGATTGACGTCGTGAAGACGTCGTCAGTTGGTAATATCGTCGTACGTCGTATGACTTGCGCAATAATGACGTGAGAATTACGTCTTTAAATGTATTGAATTTTTATCGGCAAATTCAGGTTTCTGGCTGACCATATAATGACGTGATTTTCACATCAATATTTTACCAGTGTATGGATGGATGTATGGAAGTGTATATAAAACACATGTATTTGAGCCCCAAAAAAGTATATTGAGTGCATTTAACCAACGGTTGTGTTTGGCAGGACCAACCTCATGGGAAAGACAGGTATGTTAATTCACTCATTGTATAAAATGAGTACTACTCTTATTAATGTTTCCGCAAAATAAAACAAAACATTGAGTGGAATTATCGTTAAACATGCACACCTTTTAATAATTGGAATATGTGTTTATCTCAGGAAAGGTCAAATAGCCTTTTTGCAAAGTTTATAAATAGAAAGCTCGCAGAAAATGTATTTCTATTTAAATTAAAAGCCGAGTGCTATTGAGCGGGAAAAAATGACGAGTAAAAGTCGTTACATTTGAAAATGTCTTTTTTTTTCACCTATAACACGTCCCCGACTACGATATTGAACGTAACAAGTTACAACTTTTAAAAATGCACATTTAGTGGAACATTTAATGTCATCATGACGTTTTCAATCTTTATGTGCAGCACAAAGTGCGCAAATCCAACCATCGTTTCGCTTGAAACTAACTGACGCATTTAACATGCAGCGGAATTGAAACAAAAAAAAAATAATATCTTGTTGTTGTTTTTTGGAAAAACGAAGCGGAGCAATGGGATAAAAAAAATTAAAAAAAGCTTTTAAATAGTTAGTTCTAAAAAGACAAACGAAGTTAAAAGACATGCACTTAGAGAATCATTTGACGGTTAGCGTATGTTCTTTGTTTTAATTGTTTATATGTTTAAGGTCTGATTCTACTGTTTTGCTGTTGTTAGTTAGTTACCGTAAAGTTAATTCATCTGAGTTAATTTCGATCGACTTTGATCTGTGATTAACAAGCTTTTTGATCTACTTGTTTCCTTCCTTAGAATTATCAAGAATGCACGCGTGTACATAATTTCATTTATTTATTGTTTCGATTGCTTGCGGCTAATGTTATAGTCCCCTATGCACTATTCAAAAGTGTGTTCAAATGATTCGAAACGAAATAAAATGATATATCAGAATTGATTATAGTAATGGACTGAGCAAAATAAACTTATACTTTCAGATCTGCGTAAATGTTCGTTTAAAAAAAGATGTGCTATATCTGAAGGACTAATTAAGCAGCTGTCTGTAGTTTTGTTAACCTTCGCAATTCGAAAATTGGTATGTTGTGTGGTAGTTTAATAATATTCAAATAAAGTGAGAGAGCGAAGCACTTTTCTACTTGCTGACCTTATGTTTTGTTTACCTCTGTCAAACTAGAATCCAATGAGGGTTGTTCAATCAGTGACAGCCCGATTGTCCAAATGTTCGGTAGTCCGAAGGTTCTTCATGCCGAAGGGTCATTATTCCGAAGGTTCGTTAGTCCGAAGGTTCAAAAGTCCAAAGGTTCAATAGTCCGTTGATTCAGTAGTCCGAAGGTTCGATAGTCCGAAGTGGCCATTAGTCCGATTCTGTCCGAAGTGCCCATTAGTCCGAAAATAGAATAAGGTTAATTAATCCGAAGGTTCGATAGTCCGAAAAGACGATAGGGTGTGACAGTACGAATCGACAATTAAGTTCGACGGTCCGAATAGATGATAAGTTTCGACAGTCCAAATATACGGTAGGGTTCGATAGTCCGAATTGAAAATAAGGTTCGACAGTCCGTATTGACAGCACGGTTCGTCAGTCTGACACTTCAAACTATCGGACCTTATTTTCAATTCTTACTTTTTGACTTAAGAGTCTTTTCGGATTATTTAACCTTATTGTCAATTCTGGAATAATGAACTCTTCGCACTATTGAACCATATTTCGTTTCGACTGCTGAACCCTCGGACTAAACAACCTTATTCTAAATTCGGACTACCGAACATTCGATAAACGAACCTTCGGATGTCGGACCTTCGGACTTATGAATCTTTGAACTATTGAATCAAATGTTCGGATTAACGAACCTTATTTCATTTAATAACGAACACCCTCTTATTGGAAATTTATGCATTCGGACTATCAAACCTTCGGACTCAACAACCGTCGGACTATCGAACCTTCGGACTATCGGGCGGACCCCGTTTAAAACAGGTGTTGATGTATTTTGAGAAGGTGATGTATATTTCCTTGTTCATAAACAACAAGTTGCGACCGATTTCACGATGGCCAAAAGAAAATAGTAAAGGCCGCAAAGTGACAACCTCGTGAGACATAAATGTGGACACTGGGGGCGCTGTGCAAAGCAGACATAATGGACACAACGGGACCATAAGTGGTGCTCTTCGATGCATCGAATAAAAGCCGTGCAACGCCGTTCTGTGTATTTTAAACTTTTCTGAGAGTGGAACCATGCCCCCGCCCACAGTAAAACAAAATATGAGGTAAAAATGTTGAAGAAAAGCGTTCAAAATATTAAATGTTTGACTTGTTTATAGTTTTTGACCGAAAATGCATTGATGAATGGGAATAAATATATGTGCTTGCCTGGTATTAAACAAGTTCGTTTAAGACCGGTATGGGGCCTTTTTGCGTCCGTCGATCATGTCCCTCGCCTTCGGCTCGGGCCATTATCAGCGTCCTTTCCCCAAACTGATCTTCAAAGCAATTGTTTAAAACCTGCCGAGCACATAGTGATTCCCTTATTATATATACGTCGGATAGAAACATCACTAAGTGAAACTTATAACGCAATTGTTTGATTTTGCGAGATATAATCAGAATACTGTGAGCAAGTTAGCCTCCAAGTGTCCACTTTTGGCACGAGGTTGAAAGTAGACATGCCAATTCAGGTTAAAGGGCACTGGGTCGAGCAACGCGCCCGCAGTGCTGGGCGCTAACAGAAATAATTAAACAGAAACTAGCATTTTTAATTGGCATGTAACAGCTTGAATCGAGAAATCAATGTATATGTCCTTGTTCAAAAACAACAAGTTGCGACCAATTTCACGATGGCCAAAAGAAAATAGCAAAGGCCACAAAGTGACAACCTCGTGAGACACAAATGTGGACACTGGGGGCGCTGTGCAAAACAGACATAATGGACACAACGGGACCATAGGTGGTGCTCTTCGATACATCGAATCAACAAAGCCGTACAACGCCGTTCTGTGTATTTTCAACTTTTCTGAGAGTGGAACCATGCCCACACCCACAGTAAAATAAAATATGAGGGAAAAATGTTAAACAAAAGCGTTAACAATATTACATTTTTGACTTGTTTATAGTTTTTTTAACAAGGCATATCTGGGTCTTAACAGCTAGAAACATTATTAATTAATAGAGACTGCTGATGGCTTGTCGCCCAGATAGTGATTCACCTACCTCTTGAAGCCGGCCAGATTCCTGTTAGAGGGTATGTGGGCAGGAAGAGAGTTCCACATTCGGGCCGTAGATGGTAAAAAGGACCTTAGATGGCTGACTCGGTTTGATCTTGGTACCTCCACTGCCAAGTCGTGTGGTCGGACAGACTGCCGTAGCCTTGGATCTGGTACATACCTGCTTGGCAGCAGCTGGCACAGGAGTTCTGGAGCCTCCTGATAAGAAATACGATGGAATAAGGTTGTTGCGCCTACTGCCCTGCGGTGACTCAATGGATGGATACGATGGTCTAGGTATTCGTCTCCAGAGAGTCCGATGATACGCTTGGCTCTGTTCTGAATTGAATCAAGTTGAGCAACTGAAGTAGGTGTTGCATTGAGCCAGGCAGTACTCGCATACTCCATCTTAGAGCGTATCGTAGCTTTGTAGATAGTGGCTCTCTGGGCTGGCAAGATATAAGGAGAGACTCTTCTCAGAAGTCTCAGCTGCTTACCAGCAGACTTCACCATTTTGGTAACCACAGGGTTCCAGGACAGGTTATTGCTCAGGGTGAGCCCCAGGAGATCCACTCTATCAACTTCCTCAAGTGTAGTGCCGAAAAAGCTGAGGGCAGGATGAGTACCTGCTGCATCCCTGCGATTTGAGATGGTGATCGTTTTACACTCAGCAGCTCCAAATAGGACATTCCATGTATTAGCCCATGTCTCGATGTTATTCAGATCTTGATTGAGGGACATAGCTGCAGGATTCCTGTCATGTTTGGATCTGATGAAGGACATTATGGTGACATCATCTGCATACAAGATAGACTGGTTTGTCAGGTCGGATAGAAACATCACTAAGTGGATTTTACAACGCAATTGTTTGATTTTGCGAGATATAATCAGAATACTGGAAGCAAGTTAGCCTCCAAGTGTCCACTTTTGGCACGAGGTTAAAAGTAGACATGGCAATTTAGGTTAAAAAGCACTGGGTCGAGCAACGCGCCAGCAGTGCTGGGCGCCAACAGAAATAATAAAACAGAAACTAGCATTTTTAATTGGCATGTAACAGCTTGCGAATTTCAGTTGTACGAAAGTGTGAGGTGTTTCCTCCTTTGCGATCACAATGGCTGCCTGTTAGCTACTAGCTAAAGCAACTCGGCATGAATCGGGAAATCAATTTTTGGAATGTATTTATTTTTATCAATTTGTGAAAGTAAAACAAAAAGTCAAGTCTGTCACGAGCCTATGTGGCCCATCAGGCCGACGTTTATCAACGGTTTCAGTAGCACGAAACGACTGAGAATATTTCTACTTCCCTTGACGGGATGCTTGTCCATCGCAGGTTACTCCCAAGCTAATGCCGGTACCCATTTATACTCCTGTATGGATTTTTTAAAAGCTGCATGACAAAACCCGTGTCATCTGTGTATATAAAGCCAAGCATTTTAATTTGAATGACCCGGTGAAAGATTGAAATAAATGGTTTTGAAAACTGTGGCAAAACAAGATTGCATAATGACAAACGTTTGTTTTGCATAATTCATCGCGAATCAGCACAAATATTATTGACGCTTGCTGTGGAAGCGTTGTTAATGTTGTTGTTAATTAACACTTTGGCTTCTGCTGCTGATGTTGTTGTTTATTGGCATTTTGGCAATTTAAGTGGCTTTGTAGATCTAGAGGTAACGTGGAGCTGTGCAAGCGGCTATTTTATAGATTAATGTATACCCTGGACACACTGGAAAACCCACTGAGTTGTCATTTGTCATGACATCTAGAGAATTGTCAAGAAGCCACGTAATCCATTCACAATTCACAAATCTAATCCAAGTTGTCTAGCCCGCGATAAAAAAAATTGAAATGATCAGCGTCTGTGATCCATGGTTTGAGTGAATTTGAATGCTCTTCGCTGATCATTTCAATTTTTTTATCGTGGGCTAGACAACTGAATTGAATGATTGTTTTATTAAATAATCGAATTGTGATCTCAAACTGCATTTAAATCGCGCTATAATGAATGGCTCTGAAGCCAATTTTAATTGTCATTCTACAGGAAAGTCCCGATACATGAAGTCCATTGGGAACACGGCGTATATTTATGGCAGACAAAAGCATATTCTGTCGAAGCAATAGCTCCACTTTATCACTTTGCCAATATATTCTGCAGTTATTATTCATTAACATCAGTTTATATGATACAGTCCTTATGTACAGTCTCCGATCACCAATTATTAGTCTTTGTTCTATGGTGGGATTTACTTGGGATTAATGGATTCAAGGGCAAAGTCCCAAGGGAACTAAGCTACGCCACCGAAGTTGCTCCACCCTTCATTAAAACGCTCCACCCACAATCCGACTCAACCTACATTTCCATTCCAAATTCCAATTCAGATACCCAATGCACACTTTCATTTCCATATGTATTCCACTGGCCCTACTTCCAACGGTCTACTGGTCCTGTCCAGCGAGCATAGGGGATAGCCTCGTGTTGTTGCCCACCACTGCAGGGATAGGACACCATCGAGGCGGCATGCTACCAAACAAACCAGCCTGACAGAGGGAGCTGGTACGCCACGTCACAGTATTCATGAGCATATGTGCGATCGAACGAGGGTTGCGATAATACCAATGGGTAGAATCTCTTTTGAGAGTGGTGGTTCAGCCAATGTGCAGTGGTGGCAAGACCGTAACATTTACAACGAAAATATGTTATTCCACCAGCCAATATAAATTGGCTTAGATGAGGATGAAAACCAAATGAGTTGTCACTATTGTGTACACGTTACCATTTTGTATAGCTAGGGTTTGATACAGAAAATGGTGTTGTCATAACCAACTATGAATAATATATTATACACTGGTTAGAGGCTAACCAAAGGTCTATTGGTCATGTTGACACAAAAAATCGGTTGTCTGCAAATGTTGACCCAGTGATAGTGGTTATCATAACCAATTTGTTTTTAGAGTGTAGTGATCGGTATTGGAGTCCAAAGTCATTGCATTATCTGGCTGTTTATTAGCTAGAAGGGTCAATGGCGAACAGTTGTGATTAAAAAAAACAACCAAAATTGATAAAATGTCAACCACTTTAGAGTCCAATAAGACAAGTGAGTGAGATGATTTAGGAGCGGGCTTTCCACGCTAAACCACCCACATGTATGTATGTGCAACCAAGGCGTATAAGGAAAGGAGTCTTCTGTGGCTGTACTGTGGCGTAAGTAAAAATGTATACACATTGATAAACCACACATTGGAATTACTACCTGTGATTGTTTTACCCTTTTGGGGGGTGAAGTTGGTGGCACACCAACCACTACACAGTCTTAAAAAAATGTGTTTTTACTTCTCTCTCTAGGATATACAGAGTGAATCAAAAGCAAAGTGACCGAACTTGATGTGTTAATTTGTGATGGCAATACTAAATTGGTTGCTAATTATTGCTACGCCGTAAGGGCTTCGCGCTTCTGCCATTCAATCCTCGGAGCAGTTTGCCCCTATGCTATTATGCTATCCTGGTTTAAACTTTCTTTTATAACTAATCTAAAATAATTTAGCGTAAGCTGTATTTGTGGGAAAACAACGCTTTGTAGTACGGCCTGAATTATTTTACTGCAGACCGCAGTAGCCATGGCATAGATTGCGTCAACGGGTTTGGGGCCAAAACAGTAGAGAAGGGCGCGTATTTTTGTTGAATGAGGTCTATCCCCCTCCCCCCTCTTTTCAGATTTGCAACGGCCGGCAGTGCGTCGCCCCCCTCCACTTTCAAAATGGTTCCGCCACTGAGTAAGTTTGGAAACCCACGAGTGTGTTTTGTTGACAATGTTGTGAGGCACTGACTTGTACTGTTATATTGACTTATTCCACAGCAAATATAAACATTTATATTGTAAGTATAGTGTTATTTGGACATCACCTCTACTATGTTTTTTTTTATTTATTTATAGAGTCTATAACCGGAGTAAACGTGAACGATGGCATCCAGACTGTCGACAGTGCTTCTGTTTGCACTCGTGGCTCAGTCGTCCGTGCTGCCAGCTTTGACCAGCGGCAAGGGAAGCAATGCACTTGACTCGAAAAAGTACAAATTCTTATACTTCGCTTCCATCTTGGGAGGAAGCCACTACGTGGTCATGTGCAGATCGGGTAGGGCGCTGGTGCAACAGGGTCACCATGTTGTATCCCTTGTTGGCAGCTCCAACTCCAACAGAAGCTGGCAGAGAGACGCCGACGTGTTCTCCTTTGTGGTCTTCAACTCGACCTATACCAAACAGAACAGGACCGACGTGATGGACAATGTATCTAAGGTGATCCTGCGGGGACATCATAGTGACTTCTTCGGTCCTTTTCTGAATTCTGCGAATCTGTCAGGCAGACTGAGTGCAATGGATATGTGGCTTCAAGAGTGTGACGATCTTTTGGGAGATTCAATAACCATGGAGCGACTACGCAAGGAGAAATTTGACATGCTTGTTACCGATGACACGGCAGCATGCGGACCACTGTTAGCCCAGGCTTTAGATGTGCCATTCGTTCATAACTCTGTCTTCTTCGCCATTCCGTCTAAACACGGGCATTGGTAAGATACATAGCCTATTGGTACATTTCTTGTATGGAACTCTTATAAGTCCTTGGTCAGATTTGACCTAGAATTTGTGTCATATATTTAGCTGAAAGAATAACCAAAACACTTTTTGACACGAGTTTCTGGTATTGTCAGCATAAGTGACAGACTTAATAGAGAAACTGGAGATTTGCACAAAACTCCCGTAGCGTATTATACCTCAGTGTTGTTATCGCAATTGTCTTTATACAGCTCTGACAAAAAGTGCCATTGTACAGGCTTGATTAAAGTCGCAATTGCTGTCGGCAGAAATACGACATGGGGGGATTGATCCAAGCACAAGGTGCTGAGAAACTGTTTGGGGCTCAGAAGCTGTTTTTTTTTCTTCATTTTTTCCCCATTATATATATATATATATATTTCAAACAGGACTGGACTTCCAATCGAGCCCTCGTACATACCAGCGCGCAGCACGGGTTTCACCAACAAAATGACGTTCCCCCAGCGAGTGAAGGACGTTTTAGCCCACTATTTCTACGGTGTTGTCTTATTCCGTCTGGGCATGTGTAACTTCGATGGTTATGATAAGCTAAAGGTCAAGTACAACATCAAGCCAGAGATGAGTACTCTGGAGTCCTACAAGCAAGCCTTACTGTACTTTCTGCACGGGAGCTTCGCATTTGAATTTGCCCGCCCCATGCAGCCCAATACAATCCTTGTTCTCCATCATCCTGGAGTACACTCAAACCAAACGGTAGGTTGTCTTTGAATAATTAACAACCTTTCTTTTTGCCGTGGGGGCTCCTGTGCGAAATGATGTGAGAGGCAAGATGCCTCTTGTAATGAAGCCAAGCCATTTGAGTGAATAAGGTGTATTATGGAAATATGTGCCATCTTGCTCGCGGGGAAATTTTACACGCGTTGCTGTGTACGCATCGTCAATGGAAAACTTTGGCGCTTCCAAGTCACCATGCGGTCATTCCAAATTGCGCCCGCGTCTAGCAACGCGTGTTCTTTTTGTCCGATGAATAAGTTAGCGCATATTACCATGAAACACCTTATTGAACTTTCAGCATTGAATAATGTTGGAAAAGTTTGATGGTGGAGATGACAAAGATGTCAATGATTTTGAAGACGATGACGATTTCATTTGAGATGACAATGAGGATGACTATGACAACAGTGACGCACCCAGGATTTTGGCATTTTTTTTAATGTAAGCCAACATTTTTGGCGCAGAAAAATATATATATATATGTTTAGGGGACGGGTTATTTTGATATTGGTGGCGACATTTACACCCCTATTGCATTGCTCTAATATAGACCACATACATCACCATGGTCAAATCGTAGGACTAAAACAAAAAATGACACCAAAGAAAAAAAGAAAAAGAAAATATAAAACTCTTGGGGGAAGGTCAAGCCCAAGCCTCCCCCCTCCTGAGCCCCTCCCCCATTTAACCCTTACCGGGAGTAACGCAATCTTTTGTGCGGGTTGTCGGATCAAAGGGGTGTCGGAACATAGGGGAGTCGAAACAGAGAGCAGTCACCGACAATAGTTTTCAATGATGTGAATTTGGACAGTTCGCATCAAATGTGCATTCAAAAAAATGACCTAGACGATGACAGTGATCCTGACGATGTCAGCGGGAGTGATTTGATCAGATATTGACATGGTGATGATGATGATGATCGAGACGAGATCTGGATCAATAGCTTAAAAAATATCTTTTGTATACTATCCCTGTTTGTCTTTCAAACACTTAGCTGGAAGACGACGTCGCACAGTTTCTGGACACTGCTCCCTCTGGAGTGGTGATGTTCTCCATGGGCAGTTTTGTTACGATGATGGAGCTTGAGCAGGCCCAAATGTTCGCGGATGCCTTCGCTATGCTACCATATCGCGTGCTGTGGCAGTCAGGCGCCGACTTTGCAGGACTTCGGCTCGGGAACAATACCATGGTTGCTAAATGGTTACCCTTGACACACGTCATGGGTGGGTGTTGGTTGTTTTGTTCTGATCTACATATACATGGTGAACCAAAAAAATGCAACCCTAAAACATTTGCCTTTATAAAAAAATAATAACACCTTGGATTGCTGAGAAAATACCGTTTATGAAAAAGTTGTCATTGTCATCCTGTACACACACAAATTATCACAGTAAGGGATTTTCACTGTACCTATTTGTGCATGTCCTAATCCCTTCAAACAATACGGCACATAAAATGCCAAGAATACAATTGAATTTGACGGGAATAACTTTATGTCCCACCAGAACAGGTATCTCGACCTTTTTAGTCCTATTTTAAACACTTTCAGCAACATACATGACAACATACTAAACAAAATGCACAAATGAAGGATAATTGCACAGTAGGCTTACAGTGTTTCAATGTTTGTAGTACAGAATGAAAATGACTACAGTTACATAATTGACATTTCTCACCCACCCAAAGTGCTGGTTTAATAATTTACTTTCAGTATTTGAAAGAGAAAGCCATCAGCTTTAATCTGATACCCCAAACATAAAAATCCACCGATCCATTTTTGTAAAGGGGAAATACTTTAGGGAAGCATTTTTTTTGGGGGGGGGGGGCACCCGGTACACGCACTTGTTACCAGTCTTCACCTTTCTTTAGATCGTAGTTTATGGATTTGAGAAAGACCAGGTTGAAAGATGCTAAAGTATAAGTTACAAAGTGTAAGTTACAGTTACGTTTGCCCCTGTATACAACAAACGCGCACCTAACTGGTGCAGGTATAATTATGACAAACCTTACCTGTTGTGAAGGCGTCCACATATGACTCATAACAAGTCGTGATCAGTTGATACCAACTTATAACACAAGACACAGCTGACGGAATCTTACATATTAAAAAGTCCCTGCTCAAATTTGCCAAAGATTCCCGAAAATGGTCGAGTCTAATATAACCCAGATTCTGGATCAACTCTAACTTTGGATATTTGAGAGTGTATTATGTATGCATGAGTGAGAAAGCTTGAAATTATCAACGGATTATCATCCGATGTACAAGTGAGCCTTTCTTCGACTTCTTCCCAGCTGGTTTTGTATTATACATGGCCAGGAGGTTATCTGCGCGTTTGTTTATTTCTTGTTCACAGAGCATCCTAATGTACGGCTGTACGTCTGTCAGGGTGCAGGCTTAGCCCTTAACGAGGCGCTGTGGGCGGGTTTGCCGATAGTTGGGCTGCCGCTAATGGAAGATCAGATGGACAACTTGGTCCGCGTAGAGGCAAAAGGTGTTGGGCTGAAAGTGGATATCGCCACCATGACACCCAGGACTCTTAGCCAAAGCATCAGTAGAGTCATGACAGAGCCCAAGTAAGTCAATAACGCAGACCACTTTATACAAACATTATCGGAAAACGTTTCTTGTGCTGTGGGTCTGTCTAGGTAAACATTATTTTCAGCTTGGAGCTTGGTGGGCCAGTGATTACAGCTTTCGAGTCGTGCGGCGTTACAAGGGTTCAAACCCGCTTGTGTTGTTAGGCACGACACTCGTCTACAATTGCCGCTCGTATCACCACCCAGGAGTATAGATTGGAACATGTGGGGGTAGAGACTAATTCGATAATATTGATCTCATTTACACTATATTCTGAAGAACAAAGGTTTAGAATATAAGCATTGTATTAATATTAATATTCAACTTTACTACCTCTTCTTTTGTATTACTGTATAAACTTGTATGATAGATTCAGTGAGAACGCACGGCGCATCTCCGATATCATGCGAGATCTCGAGACCTCAGCCTCCCCCGTGGACACCATGGCTCGCTGGATACTGCACGTGACCCGCTTCGGCGGGGATCACCTACGACCAGCCGTTCAGGATCTGAATTTCATCCAGAGGAATCTTCTTGACGTCTACCTATTCTTGGTTGTCGTGCTGGCCTTGGTTACCTGGATCAACGTGACTGTGTTCTGCTTTTGTTTGAGGTGCATGTGTCCCAAAGGCTGGAATAAAAACCATCTTAAGAAGGAGTAGAATAACCTGCTAAATCTATACACTCTTAAAGGTCCTGGGTCAGATTCGATCCTGAATCAGGGTCCATTTGACCTGGCACACTTTAAGGTCAAAATGCCAATTAGTGTTCGTGTCTGAATGACAAAGTGATGTTTTTCCTGTCAACTGGCCCGGACAAGTGGCTCAGATACGCGTCATTTTAATATGAAAAAGTATCAGATCCAATCTGTCTTAAAATCCGGGTCAAATCTTATCCAGGTCTTTCAATGACGGTTGTAGCGTGATAACAAAATTGGCTCATGTAGATTTCATCGCATTAATACAGAGATTGTCCTGAAACAAATTACGTCTATGTTGCACTACTTAATTAATCATTTATGATTTGAAAGTGGAATTAATTCATTAAAATATGTTGTGTTATATTTGAGAATGTGACTCGTACAAGCTGCAACCAATACGTAATGTACTCTCTCCTATGATCAGCTTCCGTATCCGCGTGATTTAAATGGCCAAATACCTTAATGTAAACTTAATTTATTGCATGTGCTGATATAGATGAGCTACTAGCACTTTTCACTAAACCGATAATATAACTGAAAATTGACTGACAGCAAGGTAAATATTACTAAGCTATATCAATCAATTTTAGTTACATTATTAGGACCGATAATGTAACAACAAATGACTGATAACGCAGTACATTATACTACACTATCGGTCAATTTGTGTTACTTTATCGGTTAGTGATACAGTATCGGTCCATTGTTGTTACATCATTGGTAAGTGATTCGTTATCTGTTCGGTATTACATTGTTAGTTGTAACACGTCGTTTTAAACTGTTAGCAGTCCCGGACCACATTTGACCCGCCGATCCGGGTCAAATTTCACCTGACAATCTGACCTGGAAAAAGTGTCATTTGAGCACAAAATAAAACTTGTCAGTTTATCCCCGAAAAGTTTCGATTTGACTCTGAAAGTTGTCGGTTATTGAACCAGGAGTGTATCAGGTCTCCCCTGACCCGGATTCAGAAACAAATGTGACCAGGGACTGTCTAACTACATTTTATTCCTCCAAATTCCTCTCGACTGCACGTAAATTTGCAAGGCATAACATATCAGACAAAAGATTTATCATTGAAGCATTTCTTTATCAAGAGGCACCCTTTGTTCCATCAAATCTTTAGTATAGTAGGACGTAAATTATTAATAGTAGGAGATGATTTCTCATGGTTTCGTTTTTTCGAAATTTCGGACTTATGAGTCGTCGGACTTGTGAAGCGTCTGACTTATGAGGCATAACATTTACTTATTCCGCCTCATAGGTCCGACGCCGCATAAGCCCAATGCGCCATATCGCTCTGACGCCTCATAAGTCCGAAACAGCTTTTGTCCATTGTTGGACTTATGAGGCGTCGGACCTATGAGGCGGATTTTATGCATTATAAGTCCGACGCCTCGTAAGTCCGAAATTTCGGACTCATGAGGCGTCGGACCTGTGAAGCGTCGGACTTATGATACGGCCCCGAATAAACGCATGCTCTTTGTTTGGCAGCCGTTAAGACGTTCAAAACATGAAGAACGTGCTTATAATCCAATTTACATAACATTTTAAGTAAGCTTATAAAATTGTACGGTACAACCGATAAGAAGAGCTACCTGCTAATGGGATGCGCAATTATGATTGTCATTTCAAATACAGTGCGTAAGTTAA
>CM057148.1:30144645-30239459 GCA_029964075.1 Patiria pectinifera
CAGTCATTTTGATGCTCAATTTCCTGTACGGACAGGATTTCTTGACTGAGATGATAAAGCGAGTTCCATAGTTATCTAGCTGCCATTTGATTTCATCTCTTTATTGATTGAACTGAAATCTTAAAAGAACTTAGGAAGAACTGGTGAACCGACGGTGAAGGGCAAAACCTATTTTGATTTATATCACCCCGACGCAAAATCACATCTTATAATAAGGAACTGAGTGAAGTTTGCAACGGCAGGCCGCATGGATTATTTTAGATCTGTTTAATTCGTTTACACCTGTCAAAATGCAGTTTGCAGAGTCATATTCATTTTTCAAGATTTAAAACTTACGAAGAAAATTTTGATTGCATTTGATGTCATATTTTGTTAGTAGATAAAATATAAAATCAGTCTAAGACGTCATTTAAGATCATAAGAATCCACTTACAATGACATCCTACCTACCTACTAAGTTTCAAACAAACCTTCATGCCATGTAAAGAAATGCGTTTGATAACATCATCAAGACTTTACACTCAGGAATTTAGCATTATGTGGGTAAACTCTGGGGGAGATTTGGGAGTTGCTTACAGGTTGGAGAGAGCTCTCCTTTTAACAAGTGAGCTAGACCCAAGCTGTCATAATTCAATTTCTTTTAAATGTATATTTTTTGTTCACGCTGATATAAACATAAAAAGAGTATGAATTAAAGGTGGACAGTTTTCTTCTTTTAGAGAAGTTAAAGCTATGAGGTAAAGTTATAGAATTGCTAGAATCGTGTGATCGATATTATCGGATTCAAATTGCACTACACTATCGGTTAGTGATACAGTAGCTGTCAATTTGTGCTTGACATTATTGGTTTGTGAACCGTTGGTTAGTATATCAGTTAGTAAAAGCCCCAAAAGGACAATTAACTTAAACGATAGGTGAAAGAGAAGACGGGAACAGGAGACTGGTGACGAGTCTATGATTTGGTTGATTTGCTCTCCTTTAATTACTGATTGTTTCTCAAATTACAATGATGAAGATAGGAGCTGAGCTGATTAGGTTTATTTACTGATGAAGACTTTTTTGGTAGCCGTGAACTGCAATGGAGGTTGTGTAAGCCGTGTGGTAGGCCGTGGTTCTACAAAAAAACAAATTAATACAATAATGAACAGTGGAGCACTACATTGAGGTGACATGAAAAACATATGAAAATGGATTAAGATTCATGTAATAATTTCCCCAGTATCAACTAAACTATCTAACAAACTGAGGGATTAGATAAGCTATTATAAACCCCAAACTACACTAGTTTAACCAGCAATAATGATTAAATATGAGGGCACTTAATCCTTAGTAAACAGATCAATAAAATGTACGTACATGTACCCATTAAACAACATGTGATGAAACCCATGTTATTTATCCATTACAATTATTTATCCATTACAACCTTCCCCCACACACACAATATCTTAAAATCATCTATAAATTTACTCACTTTTAGCTTCTACCGCATGGCCGCTGATGACCTCGTTTTCACGGTCAACAATTTCTGAAACACGCGGCAAGTACTCACTCCAAATGCACTCTTAAACACGGAAAATACATACACATACAAGCTAGATCAATTCTGTGAATGTAGCACTTTGAAAATGTTTTTCTCCATCAGTGTTTTTCTTCTTGACATTTTTACAATGTCGAATCCGACCAGTTCAATCGGCCTGCACTGCTAGCGATATCGTTCGCATAGCTATGGACTGAATTACCGCATTTTCATCATTTTCATCGGTGCGGCCGGGAACCAGTCGTTGTCGCATTGAGCTATACGCACTGATCTCCGATTCGCACGTGATTATAGTGCACCGCGACATCGAATTGCGAAGTAGTTATATTGCCGAAGCGAATTTGTAAAAAATAACGGAGGTTTCTTTTGAAAGTAAACTGTAAGTAAGTTTTGTAAGTAAGCAGAACAAACTAAATACAAGCATTTTTGACGCATAAAGGGTTGTTGGGTGGTATTTTGTGAAGACAGAAAAAGAGAGACAACAAGATTTATTTTTATTTATTCAATCATTTATTTTTTTTAGAATTGCCGATACAAATTTTTAGGGTCGCTGCTGCCCCAAAAATAGGATCGGTTAGGTAACCGGAAGCAGAACTATTCTTTCTTTTTGGCCTTTTTCATCACAGTTGTAGCCACTCTAGGAAATCAGTAATTTCACGACAGTTTTTACCAGTAATTCAATCCCCTTAATCAGCACAATCTGTAAGTAATGTTTCTCTGATCATGTAATGTATAAGCTTTACTAGTTTGATCACTGTTTTGTGGGGTTTGGGGGGCTATTTCGTAAGTTAGTGTCGTTTATTTGGACTCATGTACATTTTGATAGGGTTTTTGTGGACATTTTGAGGGCATGGTTTTTCCGTCTCGATCATTCCGCTTACATGTCATATTCGTCTACATTTACATGTGTGAGATCTCTTTTGTAATTTCTCTGTTATTTAAGGGGTATTTTTAGCCAGTTTTATTCTCAAATTTGGATTCTTGGGAGTAGACTTGTCTTAGTCCTTTGGGCCATTTCCTTAGTATTTTCGTCTCTTTCATTAGTGGTCAATTAATTTAGTAATCGCCTCACACTAATGAAAACTTCATTCATCTTCTGTAGTGTATTGTTTAAACTCAAAATGTGTTCTGTATGATTTAAATTGCAGTTTCACACCACTCCAATAAACAGCTAGATTGCCAAGCTCCACCACAGTCCATTTTTGGCTCATTTTGGGAGAGTGTTTAATCTCTGCATAGCTGTGTACGTTCAAGCGCAGTTAGGGCAGAAGAGGTATTATAAAGAGAATATAATTGTTCTTACAATACTATTTATTTGCCTTCAACCGTAAATTACGCAGACATGTATTGGCTTTTAAAGTTCACATTTATGTACATGTATACGAATTGAAATGCTGAGGAAAAGGCCTTTAAGTTCCGAGCTTTAAAGTCGTGAAAATGAAAGATTCAAATTATTTTCTACGTTCTCGCTATACCATATCTTTAAAATATATCATTGAATTTGAGGTTACTTCTTTTCCACACTTGAGTACACAAACATTTTAGCTATTCGAATCATTTTTAAATTTGTTTATTGCATGCTAGGATAACCCTGTCATAGTTGGGTTGCTAGCTGGTTAATTACTTACTCAAATTACTGAAACAGATGAGTGCGTGACCGATAGAAAAGATTCATTGTCAACTTTGTTGTATTGTTATTTTGGTGTATTGAAATTGAATTCCTTGTTTTAATAAAGAAAAACGCATGTTTCTCGCGGATTTTGAAAAAAGGAGAAAAGAGGAATAACTTTATTTTTAATTTGTTTTCAAGATGGCTACCATTTTAAAATTTCCTGCAACCGTTGGTGTTTCCACCGTTCAAAGACACTTTCCAAAATGAAAGACAGGATTGAACCAGAGAACTGTACATATTTACGGTGTCATACGGTCAGCAAGCGTTTTCATCTGCAGCCCCAACCCTCTGGAACAAACTACCCAATCACATCAAAGAAAGCCCCAACCCTGGACATTTTCAAAGCTAATCTTAAAATCCATCTGTTCTACCCAAATGATATATAATGTTGATGTTTTCCTCTGATAATTGTTCAGCATTGGGACCCCGTGTCGATACGCTTTATAAGAATAGTTTTATTATTATTATCATTATTTAGAATTCCTAGTTTTGAGTAAAATCCCATGTTTCTATTTCGTGAAAAAACTTGTGGGGTACCAAACGATACCCCGGAAGTCAGTTGGCATTCGCTTGTGGGGTTTCTGTAAAACTCCCATAAGGTTTGTACCTCAATTCTCCCAAGGACCACAGGCCAGACCTCAGTTTCACATGAAAATCAACTTGATTCTTTGATAGATGGAATTTGGCTTTCAACCACAGTTGTGGCGTGAATCAGGACATGTGCATGTTTCATTTGAAGACCCTGGTAAACCTTGTCATAAGTAGGACAGATTTGGTTTATCTTATCCTCATGAGTTTCAATGTGACGTGGCAGTTCTCGTTGAGTGGTTTGAAGATGTAATCGGTTCATTGGACTGCTCTTTGTTCATGTTTTTGCTTTTCTTTGCAACAAACTCTCATTGGTTTTATACGTTTTCTAAACGAAGAGTTCCCGATTTGGTTCTGTCCTCGATTCATTCATGATGTCTTTGCACATGTGTCCTCGATTTACACCAGTCATTTTTGTTCTTTATAACCACCAGTGATCTTGGTTCTCGTGTTCTAATCATCTTCTTTCTTGCTCGGTTTCATAAACCTCAATGATTATTTGTTTCATTTATGTCTTACAATTAATTTTGTTATTTCTCAAGTTTGTTTGATAAGTGTGGTTGTTTGTTGTTCTTCATTTTCAATGTTGTTTTATATCTGAACATAGTTCATTTCTCAGTTATGTTGAATAACATGTTGTAAATATATACTTTTCGGCTGTTTTATTTCATTTTACTTATAATACAGGTGTTGTTCGTTCTTTTCATGATTTTAAAACGAAACAAATTACGTATCAGAAATGGGAAATCATTACTGAAATGTCACAAATGCTTGCCTATTCACGAAATTGAAAGCCAAAAACGCTTACCGCGGAGAGTCCGCGCGAATTTGAACGCTATTTGCATGTTTTCCAAAATTGAAGCCTGACTCTTCAATTATGTTTTTACAATTGTGTGCAATCGTGTGCTCATGAAGTTAAATTGAATGATCTGTTTGTTCTTTGAATGGAGATCTAGTTCGTCAATCAATTTCGTCCTAAAATGTGTTTATCATTAATTCAGATCTACTTCATTTGAGATGGGTAGCGGAAAAACTAACCTATTATTAATCTCATAAAGACGATATTTAATTCTCCTGAACAACAGACATCTTACCATAAGTGACAAGAAAGCAGACTGACCCTGTTAGTGTGTGAGTGAAGCATTGATTTTCTATGCTAAATTATGGTGGACGAAACTCTCAAATACTCAAAATCAGAAGAGACGTTTGTGTTCTCTTACTTAGGTGTTGAACCTATTTAAAACACAAAAAAGTAGTCAGACACTCAGTCGATGTGGTTGTTTCAAGGATATTTCGGAATCAGTGAATCAGAGCGCAGCTGTTTCAAATATCGAAATACAGTAACTGCTCAATTTTAATTCTCTGTTTCTTGCATATGCCTGTCAAATGCGTCAATGAACCGTAATACATTACATCAATTAGAGAATGATTTCATGAGACTTGCATTTGCTGGTTGAAAAATCTCCAGGACTTGTTTGGAAGAAAAAACATTTGAAATCGTGTTTTTGGCATTCATTAATGATTCCATATATGTGAAATGACATTTTTAAATATGTAAACTTTGTTTCTTGCTGCTAGCTATTAATGTAATGATAAGTATCTTCATTAATCATGTTTCTATTCTACATATATATTAAATAATTTTGATTATCGTTTGGATGGCCTCTCAGACACAGAATAAAAATCCTACCAACCCATCAGCGGGCACGATTTGGCATTTGTTTCTTGACTGCCAATATGATCGTTATTAAGCATTTCGGCTTTCATGTCATTCAGATCATATTTGGAAGAGACGTGAAGTTATGCAACATGATAAATGCTGTTGACGACCGACGTTTTGAAGTATCGAATCGAGCTGATGAAGGACCGTCCGATATCGGGATGACGAAGGGACTAATGTGAATAAATATATATAACCTTTCTATCAATGATTTGTTGGCATGGATTTAAAATAACGAACGCCTCTGGCGAACTGCTGTTAACGTTTCAGAGGTTTTGTTGGCGCGATCATTCGGCATTAAATAAATATGTGCATTTCGCGACAATACCAATCTTCAATATGTTGTGCGGTGCGTATCGATGCTTCCATTGACAATCTACAAGTGTTGCAATACCGCTTTAACTCATAGTTTTGCAACATGTTTGATTCTGTGACTCTGCAGCACCAGGACATGAAGGAAGCATCTATCAGTGGCATTCTTGCTGCCTCAACCTTTTGTTAGTACTTTCCAAACTGCAAATTTTCAGTTCTGTATTCGTTCTCAATCAACAGTAATATAACATTAAAAACCATGCTTCATATTGCACAACTTGAAACACAGTTATATTATTTGACCAAAATGTTTGTTTCTCCATATTACAGAATTGAAGTAAAAAAAAACAACTTGATGCCATATGTGTCGTGACAATCTGAACAGACTTCTATTTGCTCACGCTGATCATACTGTGTTAGCACGTTTGTCAAGCACATGTTAGTTATTATCGCCACCCCGCTGGCTGTATGCCTATCATAGATTATCAGTTTGGGAAACTACATCTGCTATAGCCTATTTGCATAAAATATAAATATGCATAAGGCACTTCAAAAACCCATATTTCAATAGATTAATCTATCAGCTGTCTTAGAATTTGTTTTTGGAGAATTCGTTTTGCTGAGAAAAGCTATTGGAAATTGTTTTAAACCTTTGTTCAAAACTTATTGGTAAAAAGAAATTGTATCTTGAGTTTTATAACTTCACCGCTGTGATTACAAAGTCCACTGTTTTTGAGACAATCAAAGAAGCCGCTAGAAAATGTTAACCTTGGATTCCTTTGCAAAATTAAGGGTCGGAGAGTTACCTCTGGCTGACGCCACCCGTCGTGTTTATGATTCACGACAGCTTAATCACGTCCCCGCAATCAACGATTCCACTCCCTTTATTCCCCTTTTTTATATCTTTTAAAACTACTCACGAAATGTGTTTAAAAAAAGCCCGGAAAAGACCCTACGCATAGTCATTTACAGAAGTCACAAAACACCGACCCAATTCTAATTTTTTCTAACCAAAATGTTCTTCCTCCCTCTGTTTTTCCAAAGCACTGTCACGTAATAACGCTTCAAAATAACGCACTGGCGTGTATGAATTGTAACCTATTTAATAATGGAATTAAGCACTAACTAATCAGGATGCAGCTTGCAGTAATTCATTGCAAAGGCTATTCATTTGGCATATCATCATCATGACGACGATCTTCTTAGGTGGAAACATGGCCGGAATATGTTTTAGCTGGTTCCTCATCAGAAAAGTAAAGGATGCCGCCAATAAATCTCAGCTGAAAAACTCAACTGCTGCATTTGTGGTTGCGTGTTCGTCATGGCATGCACAGTGGTGTTTGGGCTTTGTTAGTTTTTGCTTATTTGCAATTTCAACATGACAATTATATTATTACATCATAATTCAAAGCACGGGCGGCGAAACCAGGGCAGGGCAGCCCTTCCCAAGATTTTTTCCCAGGCCAAAAATAATGCCCCTCTTGCGGTTATAAATGAAAACAAAACTGCCCCTCAAACGCACACATATGAAAGCATATCATCGCGCTACAAATACAATGTAAATGTAATGGAAAACTGCCCCTCAACAACACAAGTGCCTCTCGCGTTAACAAGATTGTGCACCTTCTCCAGATGGAAAACTACCCCTCGAAAACACAAATAACCCTCTCGGAATAATACAATTGTGCCCATCTCGAGATAGAAAATTGGCCATCAAAAACTATCGTGCTCCTCCCGCGACAACTTCCCGAGATGGAAAACTGCCCCTCGAAAGCTCAATTAGTGCCCTGCTTGCAACATTAAAACTTTGGCCCCTGTCAAGATGGAAACGTGGCTCCACAAAAAAAGTGCTCTCTTAACGCGATTAAAATGGTCACTAAACTGGCCATCAAAAGCAACAGTGCCAATCTCAAGTGATAAAACGGTATCTCTACATAACTAGGTAAAATAATCACAAAGAGCCTGATGGACAACGCATTAAGAGTGGGTCCAACGTAAAACATTTCATCTGGCATCTTTTGTCATCGGCATTTGTTTTTTATTTCTTTTTAATATGAAAAGGACTTCATTAGCAATTAACCAAATAGAACATTTTTTTTCTATGGCCCGCTGCCATGGTAACATGCCATTTTGTGGTTTAGGCATTTTCAGCCAGGTTTGGGGCCTCAAAAAACCCTGTTTTTTAACTTATTTTTTTACAAATTCACCCAACCAAAATTATATCACAAAAATCGACTATATCATTACAAAAAGTATCATCCCTACTTCTTACCACTTGAGAATACGAAAAAAATACATTTTAGCTTTTTTTAATGTTCTGTTTCTCAAGAAAATATATTTCAGTATGATTGAAATGTTAAATTATAACAGAAAGAAGACATTATAAACTTCCATGTCAATGAAAAAAAAATGTTGTCACTGATGGTAAATTATTTGTTCCTTTTACTGGTAAAGCTGATCTCAAAGTCGTGAAAGAATTGTTCGAAGCAATCGTCTCCAAATCTTTGTATTTAAATCAAATTCTAGAATCCCCCGCCAAGTTGTTATTTCACGAGTAGTTGAACATTAATATCATCTAAGTATGTTCCGAATTCAGCTTAATCTGTCGTTGCAGATGCTTGTGTTACACCTTGAAATATCTTCAAGGCAAATTTCGACAAGGATTGTTTGCCGATCAAATTCACCTGCATGGTTTTCAGGTTGGCCGATTTTAGGACTATGACGAAGCGCATATTATTATAGCATGATTAGCGTGACTCGGCGTGACTTCGCGCGGGTCTGGGTATCGACCAATGGAAGCCGGCAAAAGGGTGATGTTTATTAAATAACAACTCCTGAAGGAGGCGATACTGCAAAAGTTCACTGCACACCACAATTGATATGAACCTTATTAATTTTCGTGAGACATCAAAAGATTGACAGATGTTACAACTTTAAAAATTCACGTAACCAGGGCTATTTTTATCCAATTTCAACGAAAAGTACTAAACATATCATAACGATTTTTAGCAAATAGTTGGATCAAAGTTGCATGAAGATACGGTCTTCCAATTAAACGTGAGAAATTGATTTTCAAAGATTTCGCCCGCCAACGTAAACATCGCTGTCAGTACACTGTTTAATTCAAAAAAAACAATTACTCGACCTTTAGAAATCCGCCTTCGCAACCACATGACTGTTATGATTTGAAAAGGGTTTGAGATTCATGAAAGTCTTTTTGTGTTTTTTTATCAAACTGAAGGAAAAAAATCATTTTCCGAGAATCTTATATGAAATATTTACGTGGACCCACTCTTACTAATATTCTTTTCCTCCACTTTCACACCGACGGAAGGTGCCCCCTTTTCTGAAAAAGTGCCCCCTGTTAGTGTTTCCCCCAGTTTGAAAAGCGTTCTGCCGCCCCTAATGCCAATGCATCAATGTCACATTCTATTTTTGAGAGTTAACTTACATGTCACATTGGTAGAGTACCACCGTGATGCATTTTTTAGCAGGGAAGCCAAACCTCGCTGTCTTCTGATATTGTATGGCTTCTCCACGATTTTCAACTTCCAGAAATCACACCTTCAAAGGTGGATGTTCACGATAATGGCGGCCAAAGTGGATTTCCGGCATGCATTTTAGGTGTTCACACGACCATGGATTTTAGACTAAAGTGATGACTTAATTTCTTTGTGGAAATAGGGAATTTGCATAAATGCATGTATTTCTATAACATTTTATATTTATTAAAAAAACAAAAACAAGTATGATTACCAAGGTTTTAAATACTTTGCTATAGCAACTATCAAGGTGCCAAATAATTGTTTTGGTACAATATCGACCGTGATGCAAGTAGTGAAAAATCTCAAAATGTCATGCTAATTAGGCAAAAAACGCTCCAGAGCTATTACAAAATGGTACCCCCCGCCATCTTGAAAGTATTAAGCAACTACTTACAAATACTACTTTGGTAACGTTTGGTGTTTTATACATTACTAACACAATTTATTTAATTTCCTTTGCGGGACAAACACAATTAAACGTGTTCTCTGACTGAAGTGGATCATAACTTTTCAAATGTTTCTTTCCATCGGCACCACACCTGTCATTTTCCTATAAAGCTATTCGTATTAACTGTACATAATAGAAGGTCCAGTACTTAGAAGTTACCCAAACAAATAACTGTCTATTTATTTTAAGTTTGTAGGAAAAGCGCCAATCAGACTTCAGTAGGTGACTAAAGACACAGACTTAACATAAAACGTGTAGTTCGTAATTTGTCACAGCATTAACAATTTCGCACAATTAGGCCTAATAAAGCGAGCTGTGCACGCCCCTGTCCCAATTTTACAAGACAGTGCAAGTCACATTTTCAACTTATATCTTCTATAAAGGTGAGTAACTACACCGATGATGCTCAAGCAGCATTGAGACGAATGGTTATTATTATTTGCTGTAAGTTGAAAGATCAGGACCAAATGTTGTTCGGCGGATTGATATCGCAAAGGTTCTTCACCTCATCCACTCCATTACCGCGGCTGTAAGATTGGAATCCTTTGACCAAATCTGAAAAGGGATGTGAAGGCCGTGATTTAAGCTCGAAGCGCTTAGAGGAGACGCTGTTGCCCGGGGTCTGGTTACTGGGGCAGATCGGAAAGGGATCAGTGGCAGAGAACTTGACTTTGATCGGTAACCCCATACACGATTTCTGCTGCAATCCCGGACAGTCCCACATACCAGCAATAGCTACGGCAAAAGTTGTGTTAAGCCGAGTTACGCAATCAATGGTCAGGTTATAGACCCAGGTATCTTTGCTGGTGTCTAGAGCGACATGTAAGCGGTAATCGTCCACAATCACTTTCTCAAACTCGGCCATGACTACATCGGGTACGTCGAACTCTAACATGTCCCTCTGAACGAACTGTAGGCCTTTGGGTTTGCATCTTTCCTTACCCTTGGTGATGTCGAAGGTACTGGAGAAGGTGAGCTTTTCGCCCTCGTTGGCGATTGGAGGGACGAAGCGGGTTGTAATTGCTATTGGTGGACCATTCACCGCAGCAGCCATGGCAGTTGAAGAGGAGGACAGAAGCACCGCCAATCCCAGAATCAATGCGTTATCCATATTGAGTCACAACGTAAATGTTGGCCTGTTAAAACACCTGCATGGAAAAAAACCGACATCACGGTCAATGTCAGACTATAGGTGGCGCTAATTCGCTTTCTACGGGACTTTAAAATAAACAGCCACTCCCACAAAAACAGGGTGTTCGTGGACAATTAATAGAAAAGTGAACACAGGCACCATTTAACAGCGCCCTCCTTTGTACGGTAAACACTGGACAAAGTTTAATAACGCTCGAGTCTTACTCAAATTGCAGTCTTTGAGAGGCAAGGAAGGTTTAAAAATGATGGTGAGTGATCATCAAGCGTGGCAGCTGTGTAGCCCAATGTTTGGTTAATTAGTAAACTAACACCTGCGATTAGATTTGTAATTAAGAGGTCTTTGTACCGTTCTGGGGCCGGCTCGAAATTGTTTTACTGTACGCCAGGCCAATCAAAATCCAACTCGTGTAATTGAACTCACTTTGTTAACTCGTGATGCTACTGAGTTGAACAACGACAACATGTACCGTGCGTCTTTTTTACGTTTGATGAGAAACTGCGGATAAAAAAATGTAACAGTGATCGCGACAAATGCGTTGATGTAGGCCTACATGACAAACTACTTGCAAACAAGACTATTCATGGCTCCACAAGCTGCTTAAAAGTGATAACAAAGTAGGGAGGCACTTATTGAACATCATCACCATCATCGAGACTGGTTGGTTGATTATACGGTTAATTCATATACTCGAACTGTACGTGCCGGGTAGAAAGAAAAAGTGCGACAAGGCTGGACAAATGGAAAAGCCAAAACTATGGGTATATAGACTTCTCCACACCCGGCAGCACATTGATTTTGACGCTGTATAATAGATGTCTGCAGCTGGAGTTGGAGCACGCTTTATCACGAGTTCAATGCGATATTTACGTAAGAAATACGTTCACTGAAACACTGTATACTTGAATATGAAAGGCGCGACGTGCAAAAAAAAAAAACAGATGTAAAGAAAGAATGAAAACAACGACCTTCAAAGTTCAGAGAGTTCAGAGAGGAGTAGGGGATAGGTTCACTACATGTAAGAGCGGCCTCGTGTGTATACGGATACTGTGCAGTCTAGATACATGTACAGACGGGCACTAGGCTTACTTCACGTAGGGCTAACAGCGGCATACACACATTCCTCATGCCGCATGCATGCACACACAAAAAACAAGGTTCTTGTCAGTACGTACCCTAGATAGACACAGACAAGTGTGTATTTACTACCTGCAATCGTGGACCCCTTATTTGTCCCTCGTTTGTTTGTACTCTAACTTTTTAGGAAGTCGGACCTCCAACATATTGTGTACACGATTGTCAATACTGTGGACCTTCGGGAATTGCGGACCCTATTGTCCTATACTGTTTAACGTCCTGTATTGAAGGCAGAAACAAACTTTATATACCTTGGTGCACTAAATTGCGTACCAGAACTGGGGCGAGGGGAGCCAAGACACACAATTTACTGGTAACAAGGCCACATTTATTTTTATCTTCCTTGTACCCTAAACAGTCGCAGGTATTACACTCACCTAAAACCATTCACCAGTCAGTCATGAAGCATGGAATCCACACAAACCGAGAACATCAAGTTAAACAACTATGTAAGTCACCAGGGTAAACTGACCTTCCTGTGGTTCGTACAAAATGTTGTGTTGTGTATAAAATGATGTGCTGTGTACAACACAATGCAAGTAGGGTACTCTGGTGAGAGGTTACCAACGGCACAACGCGCTCACCAGTTATTCTGCTTCGTGGCATATTGTTTGCATAGGAGAAAACGGACGTATATAAATCCAGGGGAACAAGTATACAAAAATTGAATGTCTATGAGTGCAAAAGTGAGAATATTTTGTTGAGTTAAACGATTGGATGCTCCATTCAACGAGGCGAAGCCGAGTACATTCAATCTTTCAACTCATGAAAATATTCTCACCATTGCACGAATGCAAAACATTCATTATTTGTTTTATATAACATCCAAGTATAGATCTTTGTCATTCGATTGGAGGATAAATTTTTAAGAACACACAAAACTCACAAAATGGTATCATATCCACTACTTTTTTTTCCAGCTTGTTCAAGGCTAACGAAGGTTTGAAATTAACATTGTGTTGCGTACCCGCAAATTGTGTAGTTTACTTCTTTCCCAACCAATCCATTCCAATCCATGCACAGCATAATGCTTGCAGCGATCCCGTGTGCCCTCACACAGCGCGAAGCTTTACCACGAAGTCTCAGACACACGCACAAGTGTGCAGCACACTGTACAGTACGCTATTGTATAGCCCGCAATGCATGTAGCACTCACAGCTATTGAACATGTACCGCCGTGGGACATGTACTTGGGACTTAGCCATTTTCCCTCCACCTTTCCCAGGGGTCGATGCGAATTCACACACCTTACCCCTGCATCCGACCCACATTGACCCCAGTATTTAGCGAATGTGGCTCGCTAAAACCTACCCGTGTATTCACCCCTCATTGACCCCGTACACCCCAGCGAGTGTGTCCCACTAAACCATTGGCCGCGACCTACGGTAGCTAGAGGTCAGGTTACGTCCTTCATCTCATACTTTTACTCCATAGCATTAGTGTGTAGATTCCTACTTAGTCTAGAGACTAAGTCTTCTACACAACCCTATGTACCGAGAAAGTTATTCCCTTTCCCTTTTCCTTGAAGATCAGTTCCCCGTAACGCACCCACGAGTGATCCTACTTCGTCCACAAACCACTGCTCTCGGACTTTCTTCCAGTATAATGTCTTAAGTCAGCCGTGTACAAATCTCCCATCCAGAACTTTCCCCATGTCTTTTTACACGTTTGCATTATTCATGACTTCCAGAATCCAATGCTCCCATTGGCTAAGACGCGCACCCAAAAGTCTATATAAAGTGCGTAGTAATGGCAGTTCTGGTCATTATGGAGCCGAGTTCCGACCTATTCAGAGCTCCCGCACGTATGATGCATTAAATTGATGATCTGGGCTCTGACCCCGACAGAGTTCCTGACATGTAGCCGGCCGCTCACTTGCCATAGACCCATGTCTGTACACAGATAATCATGCACGCCCAAACTAAACATTGTATATAGTGCGCCCTCTATTGAGCTGAGATGTAAATATTCCCGAATAAAGTACAAGTGTGAGTTTGTGTTACATACCCTATGTGGACTTGTGAACAAAAGAGGTCCACATAATGCAGGTTGTGTTAACCATATGTGGACTAAGCCGTGTCCACATAAGGTTTTGCCCTTTCTGGAAAACAGGTTTAGAGGCATTTTGGGGTTAGGTTTATCTGTAGCAGAATGAAGAGAAACACTATAGGGAATCATAGAAAAAAAATTGGGTTAAAAGATTTTTCACAGTTTAAGTAAAGTTATTTTTTGTACCGAGTTTTCTTAACTACACGAAAACAAAGCAATGTCCACACAAGGTATGTAACACACGTCTGGGTGTGTCGGTGTGTGTGTGTGTGTGTGTAAGATACATGTATCTGACTCTTTATTGATAATGTCTCTAACCAAAGAGAGACGTTACAATTGTTAGTAATACAATAATGCAAAGAAAACCAAAAAAAAAAAACCCTCATCAAGGCAGCTGCATCCACTTCAAAGGCAAGTTTGTACTACTAAAACGCCTGATATGGTCTAAATAGCGCAAAGATAGCGCCGGGCCGCTGCGCGTCTTAACGTGCGCGCGGCGTGTACTTGATCACAAGGGATAGGACGAAAATGCACGGTGAATGGAACCAGGAATACACGGTTATGACGTAGGCCGTGCAATGGTTCGATTGATGAATGCCGCGTAACCTTCAATCCTCAAATCAAGTAAACTTGAATCCTCGATCCTGATTGGTCGATCCATGGCAACAAGCCGGGCTACATATAACCATGTAACACGGCCTCGGTCCATACCGCACTCCGCGTATTCCGCTGTCCCAAGATGCGAGCGACATTCCAGCTGCATACGCTAAACTAAAGAAACTGTACTGCGCGTCAAGTTTGCTAGAAGATAAATTCGTTATCACGCTCGCGCGACACGGAAAATGTAGTGCATCTGTGTCCCACATACCACGAGGCCGAAGGCCGAGTGGTATGTGGGACACAGACGCACTACATTATTCCGTGTTCCACTCGCGCTCGCGGGATAACTTATAATAGATACCTTCACATGTTTTTATAGGACAAGTTCTTTGGGCAATATGACCAGGCAAAGAAGCTGATATTGTAGCGGCGTCGCAAGGCAAAAAGAAAACCCGTGTTCACGTAACTTTGCCTATTTGCAGGCATGCAACTGGGAATTCACAAAAAAGAGGAAATTCAAATCTTTCCAAGACTTTGTACAGTGTTTTTCTTTTTTCAATGGCACACATGGGAAGTCAAAAAAGAGGAAATCAGCTGATCCGAGGAAAAGTTGCATGCCTGTATTTGGCATATGGGCACGTGTGGTCTAGCGGTAGAGCACAGGATTCGTGATCGTTTGGTTTGAGTTTGAGCCCCACCGGGGCCATAGGTTGTGCCCTTGCGTTAGGCGTTTTACCTCAATTACTCCTCTCAACCCAGGCGTTAAATGGTTACCGGCCTTAGTCAATGATCGGAAGGTAACATACTCGCTGTGGAGGAGGTGTGGCGCCCCCCCCCATAGCAGCTTAAGAGTCTGGCCCAATCGCTAACGAAAGAGAGATAGGCACTCCCTTAACACAGGTTTGTCCCCTTTACCTTTCTTTACCCTTTTAATGGTTTACGATATACAGTGGAACGTCGCTTTACCGAGCACCGTTATACCAAACATTCGGCTATATCGGAAAGCCAACCATAGTTGCTGTAGTTGCTCAAAAACTGTGAATGGGCACACCACCGGAGAGGACGTAGGATATTTATGTCGTATGAAGCGCCAACTAGCATCGGATGATGAAGTGGTGCGACCAAACAGAAGGCAGCAGAAAATATACAGTTGTGGGAAAACTATACTATCTCATATGTCTGTGCCTGATCACAAAAACAGATTAATTTTTTATGCCAAAATGTAACATCTCGTATATACTGTGCTCCACAATATCTGATTGATTCGTGAATATTTACGACTCCGCAGGTTACAAATTTGGCGTCAATGTGAATGGGGAGCAAACCAAGTTGCTATCAACAGAGAAGGGGGGCGCATATTGCTAATGCCGCCCAAACTCCGTACTTGTATTGATCAATCCCCCATGATTACGGTTCATTTTGATTGGCTGGCCTTGGCGTCAGCTTGTACGTGATGCGCACTTCCTAGGCGAGTCCGATAGATTAGAGTACAGTTCAGTACTCGAGTTGGTTTGTTTTGATATACGATCGACAGAAGTTCACGCTCATCGCATCAGGCAGGATGGCTGGAGCAATCGCTTGGATTTTGGTGGTTTCAACGTTTACAGGTAACACTCCAAACATTTTTTTTCCTGAGTATTATTATTGCATTTTGTCTATGTATAACACTTGACAGCAATGAGAAAGGTACATTTTGTTAACCAAGGGCATAGATGTTTGTAAAAAAAAAAAACCACAGATGATGATGATGATGATGATGATGACGATTGGGGAGCCATCAAAGCCGGATTCAGAACAATTTGGGTTTTTTGGTTTTGTTTTTTTGGTCTATTCCCAAAAAGGTGGTCAAAAATGTTACGCCCCAAATTTAATATGAAAAGCAAGGGTAGGGGGTGCAAATGTATTGCCTTTGTTGAGTTTTATGGGTGGTGTACGCAATGGCTGCGTTTTGTGCGACGTTACTAAAAACAAAAACAAAATTGGATGGAACCATCACCATCTACAACTAGTTGGCGTTTACTTGATAGAAATGTGTATATCCAAGTTTCACGTCTATTTTTTCTAATATGCTCTATCAACATGACATTCATTGTGGATTTGAGGGTAACGTCATCGTCCTGTGTCCCTCCCTTTTTACCTCATATCGTTGGCAATTTTACAAAAGGACACAGGAAGCTCCTACCCAGCAAATTTGAAGCTTTTCTCCAAGCCACACTAGCCAAGCCTAGTAAAGCCTGTTCAAGAGGGGACGCCATTTTATTCAATCGTTTCAGAATGGCTGGTCAATGGAAATATTTCATGCAAATTGGGTATTTAAAAAGACTTGTTAAATATTGTTAACTTTTAAGCTGAGTTTTATCGCTGGTGATGTTTGAAGGCAATTGTGACAGAATTGTAACGAGTCACTGATTTTTGTGCTCGAGTCGAGTCGAGTCATTTTAAAGAAGTAACACGAGTCGAGTCGAGTCATTAGGTCATCAAGGTCGAGTCGAGTCGAATCAAGTATTTAGCTCGAGTTAATTCGAGTCACAAATATTTGAACACTATACAATAAATACAATAAAAACAACAAACACAAGAGAGAAAGTCATTTTCTTCAGTTTTTTATTTTAAATTCGGGCTACTACAAGTGGTGACACCACATTTGACATTACGGGAATACGGGGCTCCATGACCGTCATGACCGTATCCCAGATCCTATGCAGTTCTACTTTCTGAGAGAAAAAATAGGCCTATATCAAGTATTCATGTTACAACTTTCTTATGCTAAAGTATGAAACGTTTGGACTAATCCCTTAATTCATGTTCTTGGACAATGCACAAGTTGGCTTATTACTTACTGTCTTGCATGTTTTCCTTTTAAATGTCTGGAAAAGTTCGACGATGTCCCCCACGGCGCTCGCTGATGTTTGATTTGCTAAATGTGCACGACGCCTAATGCTTATTTTTCTGTTTGTCTACTTTGTAGTTAGCGAACCCAAACGATACTATAGCTGGTTCAATTGTGAACAGCTGTTCGCGATTTATTTCTTAATTCTCCGGGTCAGATTACTCACAAAATATAATGATTGTAAAAACAAGTTGCTGACATGAACGTGTATAAAAAAAAAACATACGTGAAGAGTGAACTCGGCCGGCTGCTATGCGCATTAATGGACGAAGGAATACAAGGCACCAGTCTATTACGAACATCCAAAGACATAAAGTATGCTGTATGGTACCCAACCAACAGTTTCCATTGCTAGCTCACGTCACAGATAAGAAGATGTGAAACTTCGGTCTTATAACTGGTTTGGCCTCAGGTCTAGATTTTGTTGTTCGCTGATCACTGACAACGTCAAAACCTAATTGCATTATACAAAACTGTTTCTGATTATTTAAAGGTGGGCCCGTCCGTATCCATTTTTTGGTGAAATCGAGACATAAATTGAGCCAGCGTTCCACCAAGAGCTTAATAAGAAATTGCCTGAAACCAACGATGAAACCACGAATTTGTTTGTTGTATCATTATGGAGAAAGGAAAACAGACGGCCGCTGTATATGAACGTACATTATTCGCGAACATAACGTGACGTGAACAAAAACTGGCAACGCAAACGGCGCGGCGTACGTCATTGCAAATATTTTTCGCAAATACGTTTTGCTTTTATTTTTGGGACTCGAGTCTTATTAGCCTTCCTCGAGTCGAGTCGAGTCATCCTGATGAGGGACTCGAGTCGAGTCGAGTCATTTGCTCGCAGTGACTCGAGTCGAGTCATTTACCCGTCGGGACTCGAGTCGAGTCGAGTCGCCAAACAAATGTGACTCGAGTCGGACTCGAGTCGAGTCATTGACTGAGTCATTACAACTCTGAATTGTGACGACAATTCTTGAAATCGCATTTTTTTTTTACGAAAGAGCTTTAAGGTCATTGTGTTTAAATGGTGATATTCTTTGAACAGATTGAGTAATTTCAGTATTTTTTTCTATCTAAAAGCAGCTTACTAAGTTGGCTTTCCAGTCATTATTATGTTTGGTGCCACATGTTTTTTTTTAAATATGAAATAATTTTTTGGGGGTTTGAGTTCCGCTTTTTTTGACTCACCCTTTACCACATAAGGGAAACGCCGTGGAGTTTGAGAATGCAATAGGAACAAAGGGGAAAAAGGGGGAAAAGGTCTTCCCCCAAGTATTTGTGTGTAAGGCTGAGCAAGCATTGTATTCACAATGCTGACTTGTGAACAAAAAGACGTTCACGCAATGTAGGGTTTCGAGACACTGCGTGGACTTGCATATGTTCACACAAGTGCAGTCCATATCTGAAGTAAAACAAACAAAGACATTTTAGGGGCATTTAGCGGTTATGGTTTTATTTCGCAAAATGAAGTAGAACATGAAAAGAATCAAGGTCAACAGTTAACTTTCAAAACATTGTTCCAGTGCATTTCTTATCTACAGGAGAACAAAGATTGTCCACAAAGATTGTCCACATAGTGTATGTAAATCAAGCCTGTGGGTTTGTTTATGCATTAATCCTAAAAGGGCTGGGCTATTTTGATCATCTCTCAGCCGGGGGGGGGGGCAAATTCCACTTCCGATAAGATCTTGGTCATCGACTGACAAACAAATTGAAACTCTGTACATGCATATAACTACTTATTACAAACATACCCTCGAAATTTCATGACTTAAGGTCAAAGGGTTTTGGAGTTATGGATAATTTAGTATTCATATGCATGAATGGTAATTCTGCTCTGTGAACACTACGTATACGGGAAAATTCAGTTTTGAAGGCGCGTAGCGCCAGAACATTTTTCGCTGTGCGGCAACACGTTGTCAGATTTTCATGTTTGTGGTATCAAAAGATGCGCAAGGCTCAAGGAACTCATGGCTCGACGACTCATGGAAGACGGATTCGATTGGTTTTAATTTTTTTTTAAGCTATCGCGGAAAAAGTTGAGGGAGCGGATTCCGCCCCCGGCCCCTTAAGGGTTTAGTAGGGGACGTTGAACAACATAATCCACAATTCCCGAAGTTCCGTGATTGACGATCGTGTACAAAACATATGGGAGGTCTTCCTAAAAACTTCAAGTACAAACAAAAGAGGCGCAATAGGAGATCCACGATTGATCATCCAGGGCCCCCAGGGAGAACAGTTCATTGACAACTGATGGGGCTACCCTGTTAAAATAACACGAAATAAATAAATAAAATTGAAGTAGAGTTGACAAGTACACGTGTGTTGCATTGTGGGACTGTTTATTGATTTTGGGAAATAATCCAGATGATTGCCAATCACATTTAATTGTCGTCACTAAACCAATCGTTGTTTCATCGTTCAAATCTTGGAATTCATGTTAGTCAATTATCTGAGCATTATTCAATAACACTTAAGATCTTGTTATTCTGGCGTAGTCGTCAGGATTGACTCATGGAAGACGGATTCGATTGGATTTAAATTGGATTTAAATTGTATACGTAAACGAAATCGGCGATAAGTGTGAGGAACATTGACTTTCCGAAATTTATCGTTCGTAATTTTGGAGATCTACTCTCGCTATGCCAAATTCAGCATCGTATAATCGAACTATAATATGTGAACTGTTGATTAGATGTGACTTCCTTTTTGGCAACTTTCATTTTGAAGTTTCTCCGCTCGAACTGCTATGTCCTTCTGGCTATCGTCGACTGAACGCCGTGTTAAATCGTATCTAAATCGAGTTTATCGGCGCTGGTATTTTCCCCTGTCACCTGGCTAGTGGAACAAAGACCAAACGACTGATCGATCCGCCTATCTCAGCCGTTTTACGGCGGAATACAACGATGTCAACGCGGTTAATACCAAACAGGACCGTGTTACCACTCTGTGTGATTTGTCACAACTGATTGAGGATGCCCTATCGCTCATGTTACGAAGTCAGATGTTTGCTGTTGTGGTTTTTGGGTTGAATTATAATGTAAAATGAGACAGACAAGACAGAACCCATAAAAAGGACGACTGAGACGAAGATTAAGTTTTAAAGAACGAAATAATATTAACTTCTCTCAAATCAAGAAAGGTAACAACCCACTTAAATTACACAGTACAATACAATTAATTATAATTTAATTAAGGGGATACCGGTATCCATAATTAAAGATAAGTGTGATGAGGGGCGTAGACAGAGCGGTGTGTTGGCTTCAGATCCGGTCACCGGAGAGACAGGTCTTGGTTTCCCGGCATGGTAGGCCTCAGGCTTGGATCTGCATCATGGTCTTGGCTTAAATTCGGGGTCCCTTGGGCATGGACCATGTAGACGGCCGGTCCGTGGTATTTGGCTGGAGAGCGGCAGCGATGCTACGTCCCTCGTGAGGAGTAGGAGCTCTAGCGTGATCACGACACGCCCAGGTCTTTAAGGGGCCATTTAGTTACATTAATAATAATAATATAAAATTGTAATTATTATGCGCATATACCATAAAATGTTCAAATGCGCATTACAAATTTGAACAGTAGCTAAAATATTACAAATACAAATTCGAATTAAACATTAGTCTTAAATGTAAAAAAAAAAACACTAGATATTTTAGAAAACACTGTCAAAACAATGACACTTAAAATTACGGAAACAAGACCTACAATTGATTAAACATGAATACAAGTTCCTAAGAACCCGCCAATGTGCGTTACGTGATGTGTACGGCTTGCGTGAATTATAAAGCTAGTTCTAGAATAACTAACTTACTTTTAGAGTGACAAGCTACCAAGAATGTTATATATGTGGAGACTTAAATTGTATATTCGCAAGGTGGGATCGCAGCGTTCCAGCGATTGTATAACTCAGCAACAAGGATTTAGTGCACCAGACCTTACTCATCATACAGGAACTCGAGATTATTCGCCGACAAGAAACTGACAACCTCTGTAAGTCGTTGGTGGAGGCCGTGAAACAAACCACTCATAAGACTCCAGTGATCCAAGTCGGCCCCAAAGTGCCGGATTTTCACAAACTCAGCTCGGATGACTATATATCATCCGCTATATCGCTACGTTCCAGAGACTTGCCCACTGCAGCCAAGAAACCAAAGGCAGAGCATCCCAGATTGATAGAGCCATATCTCACAGGATAAGCCCAGAAGGAATTTCACTTGCTCAGTGAGACCGAAGAGCAGGTCTTTGGGCAAAATAGGTGAGGTGATCAAACATCGTTACTGTTTGACTCCACAGGCCGACCGTCTCAAGTTCAAGACCGACTCAAAGAGAGGAGATGATCATTTAACGGATTCGCAAATCGGCTTCAGCTGAACTTCCACAAATGGCTTGAAGTGCAGCAGGAGGCCGAGACACCTGATCTGAAACGCTGCTTGAACTTGATCATAATCGATCAGTTCCTTAAGAGATTAAGTAGATTAATCAATGGCATTCCAGAGACGAGGCCCGCAGAAACGAAGTGTTTTAATGAGTATGCCAGTGTGAGTGTAAACGTCGGCAATTGTGGACCTAGGACAAAGGGTTAGGGAATAAACAATATGTCCACGATTGACCGAACGTCCACGATTGAAATTTGTGTACAAAACCAATGAGAGATGTTGCTAAAAAGTTAGGGCATACACTAACGAATGAGGATTAGGGACAATACGGGGTCCACGATTGACGAAGATGCGTGTGTGTGTATGCAGAAAGAGAATAAAAAAACGCAAGAAAGAGAACAAAGTAGTCCGTTGAAATACAACATACAACTTGAAATCTCTTTAATTAAGAGAAACAAAATAACTTAATGAAGATCATCGAGAGCACATCATTAATATGGAGGTATTTAATCAAATAACTTGTCTGAAACCTATATTTGAATACAATAAAAAATAAAACAGATTAGTAATATTTCTTTATATGATGGACTTTTGGTGTGGGATATTTTAAATTGGATTACGGAAGAGTTTTTTTTTATAACAAGAGAATTACAGGGCCATTATCGGCGACCAGGCCCCCATATAACCGGTTGTAAGCCAGATCTTTACTGCATCACCAAACTGCATCACCAAACTTTTATCTGCAAACCCAGATGAAAAGTTATATCTTGTTAGACTGGATGGCCTTTACCGGTATACGATCAGAAAGACTTAAGAGTAACACTCAGCTAAGACCCTGGAAAATTACAATGACTAATGAGGGTACCAATTCATACAATTTTCTAAAACATTTTCCGATCTAATATTTACATTTTAAATACTATTTCACACACAGACACCTACCCCAGAATCAGGTTCTTTAATACGGAATACAGATATACCTGTCTTCCAAAAGCTTGTAAAGCAGAAAGCCCAGACCGTCAGCCACCATGCCTTCGTGCGTGTTCTTCGTGCAGTCCACGAGCTGACTGTCACACGTCTGCCCACGGCCCTATACATTGTATACAATTGTATACATTTCGCATTATACCTAAGATTTCGTAGCGGTTTACAATTAGTATTCCTGCTCATCAGGAATGAGACCATTTTTGTGCAGCAGCTCGAGATCAGCGCAATTTGGTGTCTACCTTCTCAGGTACCCATTTATACTCCTTGGTGAAGCGAGGCAATCATAGCAAAGTTCCTTGTCCAAGAACTTTGCTAGTCAATGTGCTTGACTTTGGTTTAACGGAAAATAATTATTTGACGCCAGTCGTTCAACTGATTTAAATCCTGTCGTAAGGTAATAAAAGCTCGTCATAGGCAACTTTGCATAATGACAATTCTGATGTCAGTTTAATCAACCACTCTTTTCATAATGTACAGTGCATGTATTATGCCATACAGTCTGTTTCATCAGACTAGAGTACAACCCACAATCTGGTATACCACCCCGTTTGTTCTTGCCGTACAATGTTCCGTGCGCATGTAGCGCTATACGTCTCGTTGGGATGCGCATTCGTGCTTGGTCATACCACCAAGGAGCACCCCGATATATGGAGAAGCTAATCCTAAGTGAGTAACTTGCTGAAATACAGGCGTTCTTCAGATGTAAGACCAAAAAAAAAAAATTCGGTCTCTGGTCAGACCAAGGTTCCGGAATTGACGCAGCCACGCGGTTTTTTTTTCTTTTTTTTTTTTCTTCAAGCTTGGACTGTACAGACAAGGTGGGTGCTATTTTGCTTTTTTGATGTCCTCATGTACATTGGTGTCCTCCATAATTTGCCTTGGTGCTTTCGATCATTTGCCTTGGTGCAATTTTCCATTCCTTAGTGCTCTTTGGTAAAAAACAATTGAGGAGGTGCGGAAATAGAGGGCGCTGTTGGAGCTACCGCGGAACATTTTGGAAAAAAAAGATCGACGCGCATGATTAAAATCGACGCGCGCGCTGACCAGAGACCGACTTATTATTTATTTTTTGGCCTAACAGTACGGATTTATTATTATTATTATTATTATTTTTATTATTATTTCATTTTTATTATTTAAATTAAATTCTCGATTCATTTAACTTACGCACTGTATTTGAAATGACAATCATAATTGCGCATCCCATTAGCAGGTAGCTCTTCTTATCGGTTGTACCGTACAATTTTATAAGCTTACTTAAAATGTTATGTAAATTGGATTATAAGCACGTTCTTCATGTTTTGAACGTCTTAACGGCTGCCAAACAAAGAGCATGCGTTTATTCGGGGCCGTATCATAAGTCCGACGCTTCACAGGTCCGACGCCTCATGAGTCCGAAATTTCGGACTTACGAGGCGTCGGACTTATAATGCATAAAATCCGCCTCATAGGTCCGACGCCTCATAAGTCCAACAATGGACAAAAGCTGTTTCGGACTTATGAGGCGTCAGAGCGATATGGCGCATCGGGCTTATGCGGCGTCGGACCTATGAGGCGGAAAAAGTAAATGTTATGCCTCATGTCAGACGCTTCACAAGTCCGACGACTCATAAGTCCGAAATTTCGGACTTGGGCGTCGGACTTATGAGCGGACCCCATTTATACTATACTTGCTATAGACCGCATGAAATAACCCTGACCACTGCAATCAACTTATAATTAAGGGTGCATACCTATGTTCCCTAATATCAATGTTCCCCAGTACCGATGTTCCCCGAAATCCTTACCCTATAACCCTAACACTTGCCCCAACCCTAACCGGGAGTACACAATCGTATGTGCGGGTTGTCGGAACATATGAGTGTCGGAACATAGGGGTGTCGGAACATAGAGCAGTCACAAACTGCGCCACCTAATTCCCTAAAATATTCGTTAACTCGTGAAATATGCTAATCATAACCATGTACATTTCTGCTACGTTAGGTTTTTGTTTTATTTGCTAATGGTAAGGCATAATAGTCAAAATTCCAAGGAGTTTTAAAAACAGAAAAAATATAATGCACTAAGCAAAAAACAGCGAAAAATCTACCTCAAGCATTTAATGAATCCTCGGAGAATTGGTCATGTGTTACTGAAATGATATACCTAGATGATCAATTTTTTTTAAATCAAAGTTGGCAAAAAAAATACCATTTCAGAGTAGTGAGTTTTTAATAGACTTTAATGTAACAAACCCACGTTGACTGTAACAGTTATCAGTAATAATGCGTAAGAGTGAAAAAAAAATAATAAAAATGATAAAAACGAAACCATGAGAAATCATCTCCTACTATTAATAATTTACGTCCTACTATACTAAAGATTTGATGGAACAAAGGGCGCCTCTTGATAAAGAAATGCTTCAATGATAAATCTTTTGTCTGATATGTTATGCCTTGCAAATTTACGTGCAGTCGAGAGGAATTTGGAGGAATGTAGTTAGACAGTCCCTGGTCACATTTGTTTCTGAATCCGGGTCAGGGGAGACCTGATACACTCCCGGTTCAATAACCGACAACTTTCAGAGTCAAATCGAAACTTTTCGGGGATAAACTGACTAAACTAAATAAAGTTTTATTTTGTGCTCAAAGGACACTTTTTCCAGGTCAGATTGTCAGGTGAAATTTGACCCGGATCGGCGGGTCAAATGTGGTCCGGGACTTTTAACAGTTTAAAACGACGTGTTACAACTAACAATGTAATACCGAACAGATAACGAATCACTTACCAATGATGTAACAACAATGGACCGATACTGTATCACTAACCGATGAAGTAACACAAATTGACCGATAGTGTAGTATAATGTACTGCGTTATCAGTCATTTGTTGTTACATTATCGGTCCTAATAATGTAACTAAAATTGATTGATATAGCTTAGTAATATTTACCTTGCTGTCAGTCAATTTTCAGTAATATTATCGGTTTAGTGAAAAGTGCTAGTAGCTCATCTATATCAGCACATGCAATAAATTAAGTTTACATTAAGGTATTTGGCCATTTAAATCACGCGGATACGGAAGCTGATCATAGGAGAGAGTACATTACGTATTGGTTGCAGCTTGTACGAGTCACATTCTCAAATATAACACAACATATTTTTAATGAATTAATTAAATTCCACTTTCAAATCATAAATGATTAAGTAGTGCAACATAGACATAGACGTAACTTGTTTCAGGACAATCTCTGTATTAATGCGATGAAATCTACATGAACCAGTTTTGTTATCACGCTACATCCGTCATTGAAAGACCTGGATAAGATTTGACCCGGATTTTAAGTCAGATTGGATCTGATACTTTTCTATATTAAAATGACGCGTATCTGAGCCACTTGTCCGAGCCAGTTGACAGGAAAAACATCACTTTGACACCGTGGAGTGTCATTTAGACACGAACACAAATTGGCATTTTGACCTTAAAGTGTGTCAGGTCAAATGGACCCTGATTCAGGATCGAATCTGACCCAGGACCTTTAAGAGTGTATAGATTTACCAGGTTATTCTACTCCTTCTTAAGATGGTTTTTATTCCAGCCTTTGGGACACATGCACCTCAAACAAAAGCAGAACACAGTCACGTTGATCCAGGTAACCAAGGCCAGCACAACAACCAAGAATAGGTAGACGTCAAGAAGATTCCTCTGGACGAAATTCAGATCCTGAACGGCTGGTCGTAGGTGATCCCCGCCGAAGCGGGCCGCGTGCAGTATCCAGCGAGCCATGGTGTCCACGGGGGAGGCTGAGGTCTCGAGATCTCGCATGATATCGGAGATGCGCCGTGCGTTCTCACTGAATCTATCATACAAGTTTATACAGTAATACAAAAGAAGAGGTAGGAAAGTTGAATATTAATATTAATACAATGCTTATATTCTAAACCTTTGTTCTTCAGAATATAGTGTAAATGAGATCAATATTATCGAATTAGTCTCTACCCCCACATGTTCCAATCTATACTCCTGGGTGGTGATACGAGCGGCAATTGTAGACGAGTGTCGTGCCCAACAACACAAGCGGGTTTGAACCCTTGTAACGCCGCACGAATCGAAAGCTGTAATCGCTGGCCCACCAAGCTCCAAGCTGAAAATAATGTTTACCTAGACAGACCCACAGCACAAGAAACGTTTTCCGATAATGTTTGTATAAAGTGGTCTGCGTTATTGACTTACTTGGGCTCTGTCATGACTCTACTGATGCTTTGGCTAAGAGTCCTGGGTGTCATGGTGGCGATATCCACTTTCAGCCCAACACCTTTTGACTCTACGCGGACCAAGTTGTCCATCTGATCTTCCATTAGCGGCAGCCCAACTATCGGCAAACCCGCCCACAGCGCCTCGTTAAGGGCTAAGCCTGCACCCTGACAGACGTACAGCCGTACATTAGGATGCTCTGTGAACAAGAAATAAACAAACGCGCAGATAACCTCCTGGCCATGTATAATACAAAACCAGCTGGGAAGAAGTCGAAGAAAGGCTCACTTGTACATCGGATGATAATCCGTTGATAATTTCAAGCTTTCTCACTCATGCATACATAATACACTCTCAAATATCCAAAGTTAGAGTTGATCCAGAATCTGGGTTATATTAGACTCGACCATTTTCGGGATTCTTTGGCAAATTTGAGCAGGGACTTTTTAATATGTAAGATTCCGTCAGCTGTGTTTTGTGTTATAAGTTGGTATCAACTGATCACGACTTGTTATGAGTCATATGTGGACGCCTTCACAACAGGTAAGGTTTGTCATAATTATACCTGCACCGGTTAGGTGCGCGTTTGTTGTATACAGGGGCAAACGTAACTGTAACTTACACTTTGTAACTTATACTTTAGCATCTTTCAACCTGGTCTTTCTCAAATCCATAAACTACGATCTAAAGAAGGGTGAAGACTGGTAACAAGTGCGTGTACCGGGTACCCCCCCCCCCAAAAAAAAATGCTTCCCTAAAATATTTCCCCTTTACAAAAATGGATCGGTGGATTTTTATGTTTGGGGTATCAGATTAAAGCTGATGGCTTTCTCTTTCAAATACTGAAAGTAAATTATTAAACCAGCACTTTGGGTGGGTGAGAAATGTCAATTATGTAACTGTGGTCATTTTCATTCTGTACTACAAACATTGAAACACTGTAAGCCTACTGTGCAATTATCCTTCATTTGTGCATTTTGTTTAGTATGTTGTCATGTATGTTGCTGAAAGTGTTTAAAATAGGACTAAAAAGGTCGAGATACCTGTTCTGGTGGGACATAAAGTTATTCCCGTCTAATTCAATTGTATTCTTGGCATTTTATGTGCCGTATTGTTTGAAGGGATTAGGACATGCACAAATAGGTACAGTGAAAATCCTTTACTGTGATAATTTGTGTGTGTACAGGATGACAATGACAACTTTTTCATAAACGGTATTTTCTCAGCAACCCAAGGTGTTATTTTTTTTTATAAAGGCAAATGTTTTAGGGTTGCATTTTTTTGGTTCACCATTTATATGTAGATCAGAACAAAACAACCAACACCCACCCATGACGTGTGTCAAGGGTAACCATTTAGCAACCATGGTGTTGTTCCCGAGCCGAAGTCCTGCAAAGTCGGCGCCTGACTGCCACAGCACGCGATATGGTAGCATAGCGAAGGCATCCGCGAACATTTGGGCCTGCTCAAGCTCCATCATCGTAACAAAACTGCCCATGGAGAACATCACCACTCCAGAGGGAGCAGTGTCCAGAAACTGTGCGACGTCGTCTTCCAGCTGAGAGGTTGAAAGACAAACAGGGATAGTATAAAACAGATATTTTTTTTAAGCTATTGATCCAGATCTCGTCTCCATCATCATCATCATCACCATGTCAATATCTGATCAAATCACTCCCGCTGACATCGTCAGGATCACTGTCATCGTCTAGGTCATTTTTTTTTAAATGCACATTTGATGCGAACTGTCCAAATTCACAGCATTGAAAACTATTGTCGGTGACTGCTCTATGTTTCGACACCCCTATGTTCCGACACCCCATTGATCCGACAACCCGAACAAAAGATTGCGTTACTCCCGGTAAGGGTTAAATGGGGGGGGGGGGGGGCCCCAGGGGGGGGGGGGCTTGGACTTGACCTTCCCCTAAGAGTGTATATGTATTGTTTTTCTTCTTTGGTGTAATTTTTTTGTTTTAGTCATACAATTTGACCATGGTGATGTATGTGGTCTATATTTGAGCAATGCAATAGGGGTGTAAATGTCGCCACCAATATCAAAATAGCCCGTCCTTCAAACATATATATATATATTTTTCTGCGCTAAAAAAATTGTCATCGTCTTCAAAATCATTGACATCTTTGTCATCTCCACCATCAAACTTCACCAATAGTATTCAATGCTGAAAGTTCAATAAGGTGTTTCACGGTAATATGCGCTAACTTGTTCATCGAACAAAAAGAACACGCGTTGTTAGACGCGGGCGCATTTTGGAATGACCGCATGATGACTTGGAAGCACCAAGGTTTTCCATTGACCATGCGTACACAGCAACGCGTGTAAAATTTCTCCGCGAGCAAGATGGCACATATTACCATGATACACCTTATTCACTAAAATGGCTTGGGTTTATTACAAGAGGCATTTTGCCTCTCACATCATTTCGCACAGGAGCCCCCACGGCAAAAAGAAAGGTTGTTAATTATTCAAAGACAACCTACCGTTTGGTTTGAGTGTTTTCCAGGATGATGGAGAATAAGGATTGTATTTGGCTGCATGGGGCGGGCAAATTCAAATGCGAAGCTCCCGTGCAGAAAGTACAGTAAGGCTTGCTTGTAGGACTCCAGAGTACTCATCTCTGGCTTGATGTTGTACTTGACCTTTAGCTTATCATAACCATCGAAGTTACACATGCCCAGACGGAATAAGACAACACCGTAGAAATAGTGGGCTAAAACGTTCTTCACTCGCTGGGGGAACGTCATTTTGTTGGTGAAACCCGTGCTGCGCGCTGGTATGTACGAGGGCTCGATTGGAAGTCCAGTCCTGTTTGAAATATATATATATATAATGGGGAAAAAATGAAGAAAAAGAAACAGCTTCTGAGCCCCAAACAGTTTCTCAGCACCTTGTGCTTGGATCAATCCCCCCATGTCGTATTTCTGCCGACAGCAATTGCGACTTTAATCAAGCCTGTACAATGGCACTTTTTGTCAGAGCTGTATAAAGACAATTGCGATAACAACACTGAGGTATAATACGCTACGGGAGTTTTGTGCAAATCTCCAGTTTCTCTATTAAGTCTGTCACTTATGCTGACAAAACCAGAAACTCGTGTCAAAAAGTGTTTTGGTTATTCTTTCAACTAAATATATGACACAGATTCTAGGTCAAATCTGACCAGGGACTTATAAGAGTTCCATACAAGAAATGTACCAATAGGCTATGTATCTTACCAATGCCCGTGTTTAGACGGAATGGCGAAGAAGACAGAGTTATGAACGAATGGGATATCTAAAGCCTGGGCTAACAGTGGTCCGCATGCTGCTGTGTCATCGGTAACAAGCATGTCAAATTTCTCCTTGCGTAGTCGCTCCATGGTTACTGAATCTCCCAAAAGATCGTCACACTCTTGAAGCCACATATCCATTGCACTCAGTCTGCCTGACAGATTCGCAGAATTCAGAAAAGGACCGAAGAAGTCACTATGATGTCCCCGCAGGATCACCTTAGATACATTGTCCATCACGTCGGTCCTGTTCTGTTTGGTATAGGTCGAGTTGAAGACCACAAAGGAGAACACGTCGGCGTCTCTCTGCCAGCTTCTGTTGGAGTTGGAGCTGCCAACAAGGGATACAACACGGTGACCCTGTTGCACCAGTGCCCTACCCGATCTGCACATGACCACGTAGTGGCTTCCTCCCAAGATGGAAGCGAAGTATAAGAATTTGTACTTTTTCGAGTCAAGTGCATTGCATCCCTTGCTGCTGGTCAAAGCTGGCAGCACGGACAACTGAGCCACGAGTGCAAACAGAAGCACTGTCGACAGTCTGGATGCCATCGTTCAAGTTTACTCCGGTTATAAACTCTATAAACACAAAACATAGTAGAGGTGATGTCCAAATAACACTGTCCTTACAATATAAATGTTTATATTTGCTGTGGAATAAGTCATTTTTTGTTCAAACATTACAAGTCAGTGCCTCACAACGTGGTCAACAAAACACACTCGTGGGTTTCCTAACTTATTCAGCGGCGGAACAACTTTGAAAGTGGAGCGTGGGCGACGCACTGCCGGCCGTTGCAAATTTGAAAAGCGGGGGAAGGGGGATAGACCTTATTCAACAAAAAAACGCGCCCTTCTCTACTGTTTTGCCCCCAACCCCGTTTACGCAATCTATGCCATGGCTGCTGCAGTCTGCAGTAATATAATTCAGGCCATACTACAAAGCGTTGTTTTCCCACAAATAGAGCCTACGCTAAACGATTTTATATTAGTTCTTAAAGGAAGTTTAAGCCAGGATAACATTATAGCATAGGGGCAACTGCTCAGAGGATTAAATGGCAGAAGCGCGAAGCCCTTACGGCGTAGCAATAATAGCAACCAATTTAGTATTGCCATCACAAATGAACACATCAAGTTCGGTCACTTTGCTTTTGATTCACTCTGTATATCCTAGAGAGAGAAGTAAAAACACAATTGTTTAAGACTGTGTAGTGGTTGGTATGCCACCAACTTCACCTCAAAAAGGGTAAAACAATCACAGGCAGTAATTCCAAAGTGTGGTTTATCTATGTGTATACATTTTTACTTACGTCACAGTACAGCCACAGAAGACTCCTTATACGCCTTGGTTGCACATACATACATGTGGGTGGTTTAGCGTGGAAAGCCCGCTCCTAAATCATCTCACTCACTTGTCTTATTGGACTCTAAAGTGGTTGTGTTTTATCAATTTTTACGGTTTTTTTTAAGCACAACTGTTCGCCATTGACCCTTCTAGCTAATAAACAGCCAGATAATGCAATGACTTTGGACTCCCATACCGATCACTACACTCTTAAAACAAATTGGTTATGATAACCACTATCACTGGGTCAACATTTGCAGACAACCGATTTTTTTTTGTGTCAACATGACCAATAGACCTTTGGTTAACCTCTAACCAGTTTATAATATATTATTCATGGTTGGTTATGACAACACCATTTTCTGTATCAAACACTAGCTATACAAAATGGTAAGTGTACACAATAGTGGCAACTCATTTGGTTTTCATCCTCATTTAAGCCAATTTATATTGGCTGGTGGAATATCATATTTTCTTTGTAAATGTTACGGTCTTGCCACCAATGCACATTGGCTGAACCACCACTCTCAAAAGAGATTTTACCCATTGGTATTATCGCAACCCTCGTTCGATCGCACATATGCTCATGAATACTGTGACGTGGCGGACCAACTCCCTCTGTCAGGCTGGTTTGTTTGGTAGCGTGCCGCCTCGATGGTGTCCTATCCCTGCAGTGGTGGGCAACAACACCAGGCTATCCCCTATGCTCGCTGGACAGGACCAGTAGACCGTTGCAAGTAGGGCCAGTGGAATACATATGGAATGAAAGTGCGCATTGGGTATTGGAATTGGAATTTGGAGTGGAAATGTAGGTTGAGTCGGAATATGGGTGGAGCATTTTAATGAAGGGTGGAGCAGCTTCGGTGGCGTAAATTATTTCCCTTTGGACTTTGGCCTTGAATCCATTACTCCCAAGTAGATCCCACCCTAGAACAAAGACTAATAATTGGCGATCGGAGACTGTAGATCACAAACAGTGGTCATTTGTCGTGTCATTCCATCCTTATCAAGAGTCTTATGAATTATCATAATCATTGGAGAATCAGGCAATCAACTGCCTAAATCCTAGTCTTGCAGTGCCTGTTGTGTGGGTGACGCACATTGCCTCTGGTATTGAAAATATATAGTTGGTGACTTTATAATTCTTGTTCACAAAAGCAACACAATACCTATGAACATTGCAAATCGAAAATTGAAAAGCGGGTGCAATGAGACACAAACGTGTTTTTTTATGGATTGCATTAAAAAAAATGCATGATACTGCTGTTTACCTGATGTAGGTAGTGGTCGGTGCTGCTACATTAGTCAGAGGTGGGGGATCCGTCCACCAGTTAAGGAGGATTGGAGTTTCACTAAACACGCTAATCGTTGGAAGGGGCACTTCTCCTTGATTTGCTCGCAATAGCTGATGATTTATTACAGTGACAACCAGTATGAGGTAAGCTCACATTCACAAGAAGTAAACACCGCCCCCCCCCCCAAAAAAAAAAAAGACCTACAAAGAAAGGGAAACATACTATTTTGGTTATGTGACACCGGGGGGGGGGATCGGTGTCGAAATGGGAATGAGGGACGGCAGAAGCAAATTCTCTGATGTTATCTCTGTTGTTTTATTTCTGTAAAATGAAGAGGAGGGTAAATCAAATGTTGTCTCCTAAAATACAGAAGATGGAGTGCTTAAATAAATATGTACATGACAAATTATTAAAAATAAATATATCTAAAAGTAAAATATGTCTCCATGGACGATTTAGCCAAGTAATAGAAAGTAAATGCTAAATAATAATTACTAAAGTAAAATATCAAAAGGGTGGCTAAAGCATGACAAGCATAAATCATTTAAACCTAAATGGCGATTCCCGACAAAAGATCGGCGATAGCCGCCATCTTGCAACTATGTCCGTTTTAGTACTAATTACAAAACGATACTTCAAAACACACCCAGTCTCTTGCAAAAAAATACAAGAATATTACTACACCTCCCGTTTAGGACTATATCATTAAGGATTAAGCTAGATTGTTAGTCTAAGAATAAGGAATAAGTCGTAACAATCTATACCACAAGTCCAAGAAAACGAAGTATTGCTAACCACGAAAATGCAATACAAATCGTAGAAAAGGCTTGATAAAATATAAATGAACACGTCAGATATGAGTAGATGAGTAAATGAAGTTTAAGCTACAAGTAATGAATTATAAGAAAATAAAGAAGTATTTACCTGTAAAATGAAGAGGAGGGTAAATCAAATGTTGTCTCTTTAAATACAGAAGATGGAGTGCGGCGGGCCGTTTGCTGGGCCGGGAAGAGTGTATTGTTACATAATTTAAATAATAATCAAATAGGCGTAAAGATGTAGTGCATAAGAAATAGTCCAGAAAAAAAAAAAGAGGGGGGGGGGATATATTTTAAACCGTCACAGTTATCTGCAGCGTGCACATTTCACAAGTCGAAAGTAAATAATTTATAGGGTAGAAAAAAAGACTTCCTGTACTAATATATAATAAACAAACGAATTTACTTCAGTTTATAATCTTACCCTGACGCCTTAAAGTTGGCCAAAAATGTATCGGAAACATCCGCTACGTTATCCCACAGGAAGCCATCACGGCAAACTGGCCTTGCTTCCGAGCTGCTGGGGCCAAGCGTGGGAACTGTCCGAAGACGCACAGACGTTGCAAATGCAATGTATACAAATGTACATAAAGTAAGCAACTTCCGGTCGACAATTATGTTCCGTCACCCATACGTTCCGACAACTCAACCTATGTTCCGACACCCCCATGTTTCGACTACTCAACCTATGTTCGGACACCCCTATGTTCCGACTGCACATGATCTTATCCCTATCTTTATCCCTAACCCTAAACCTAACCCTATCCCTCACCGGGAGTAAAGCAATCTTATGTGCAAGTTGTCGGAACAAAGGGGTGTCGGAACATAGGTTGAGTAGTCGGAACATAGGGGGTCGGAACATAGAGCAGTCACCGTAATTCACCACGGGCGGGTCAAAATGTCATATGCAAATAAGAATGACTGGGAAATCCCCAGATCCCTACACTATTATCATCTGGAAAAAAAAGAAGGTTTTTAGCGCTATTAAATTAGAAATATGTTATATATTGCGAAAAAAATTAATGAACACAACGACGAAGTATGAAAAGACATTTAGAACATGTGTAACTTTGGTAACATGTATAACATGTTTGCAGATGTACAGAAGGACTGTATCATATAAACTGATAAATAATAAAATGAATAATAACTGCAGAATATATTAGCAAAGTAATAAAGTGGAGCTATTGCTTCGACAGAATATGCTTTTTTTCTGTCATAAATATACGCCGTGTTCCCAATGGACTTCATGTATCGGGACTTTCCTGTAGAATGACAATTAAAATTGGCTTCAGAGCCATTCATTATAGCGCGATTTGAATGCAGTTTGAGATCACAATTCGATTATTTAATGAAACAATCATTCAATTCAGTTGTCTAGCCCGCGATAAAAAAAAATGAAATGATCAGCGAAGAGCATTCAAATTCACTTAAACAATGGGCCACAGACATAATGTTTCACTGAATTCATAATGTGCGAGCATTGTCGACATTTTGGTTTTGAAATTCATATACACCCATTACACAGTTGTTTTTTTGAGAGGGAGAACAATCACACAAAATCTGTAATCCCAACAAGATGTCTACACGTAATGAAAATGTGGATGCAGAAATACTTTTCTGTTTGTAAGAATTATAAAAAAAAAATCATATATACATGTAGATCACAATGAGAGAGTGTGCGTGCAGGAGCGCATTCACAGCCGGTTGTTTCTATTTACAAATGAGCATGCCAAATGTACGTGGTTATATTGCTTTAACAGTGTAGTCCTTGCAATTGTCGAGGTAGGTAACATTTTGTGTAAATTGACTACTTATAATACAAGCATTGCCTTTTACGGTGGAGTCTCGATAGTCCGAAGTACCATTGGTCCGAAGTCCCACTGGTCCAATGAAACATAATACTGTGTAGTTCCACTGGTTCAGGTTGACTGACCCTAACCCTAACCCTAATCCTACGGGGCGTCGGACCAAGGGGGCGTCGGACCAAGGGGGCGTCGGACCAAGGGGGCGTCGGACCAAGGGGACGTCGGACCAAGGGGACGTCGGACCAAGGGGACGTCGGACCAAGGGGACGTCGGACCAATGGTACGTTCATACCAATGGAACGTATATAGAGCAATGGGACTTCAGACCAATGGGACGTCGGACCAATGGGACGTCGGACTAATGGGACGTCGGAACAATGGGACTTCGGACCAATGGTACTTCGGACTATAGAGACGTCCCCAAATTTAAAAGCAGTACAGACGGCAAAGGCAGTAAGCAAAGTTGTTCTTTACATCACATACAACATTAAACAAAGATGAGAACTCAATGTAGAAACAATCGTGTTTTTGAAAAATAACTTCAACATGAAGAATTAAATTCATAAACAATTACATGGAATTTTTATTTTCGATCTCATCGTACTGGAGATTTTGAAACTCCACAAACACTTGACATTCCTTCTAGCCACCCTCCTGTTAAGACACACGATTTGGGGCTAAAAGTGCTCACTTGCATTGTGGATGCCACAGTGTCTTAGCAAGATGGTTAATACGTCTCTCGGCTTAATTAGTCATTTATTTATCAGCAATAGTTTTTCGCAGAATTCTGTCAACAGAATAAAGAACACGGTAAAACTGAAATGAATTCAGTAGATCAATCGAAATCGTCAAAGACGGACGGTAACTTTCAAGTAGGCCCTCACCATTCAGGAGTTAAAGAAGATACAAATGACCAGTAACACAGTGAATGTTGCGAGGGCTGCATGAACCACTCTTGACATTTTTTTGGGAATTGGTACGGTGATAGTGCACATTTCATCAAAGGTAAACTTATTACGCATGGAAGGTATTTCCAGCCGTACGATTGTATAAACTGGACAAAAGACATCCTTGATTGAGTACGTCTGTACCACAGTTTCTTTACTTCAATCAAAAAAATATTTTGTAGCGGGGGGGGGGGGGGCAGGACTGTTCCCTTTGCAGACCAGTTTTGCCATCCAATGTACGCGTTCTCGGTCTGATGTGACGACGCATTCGAAACTAAACTTTTAAACCCTAACCAGTGAAATGTGCGCGCACATAATGGAGATGTCTTATAGAGATCAATGGTTAGCAACGCGTTTGAATGTCCCTCCCATTGGTGACCCCAAGCTTCCTTGAACTCCTGAGGGCGTACTAGTGCACGGAGTCCACGAACATTATTTTCTGCAGAGTAGCTACATACAATTAGGATGTTGGCATATGCTTTATGCACATACGTGTATAGGTGGGGGTCTGTGTAGTAACATGTACTTTGTTTCTCTGAGTTATATGCACTTTAACCATTGCTAAGACGTCACACTATTGTTAAAAGTTTGGATTCAAAACTACGAATCTTCTGTTTTCCACACTTTGCACAATACACTTTAAACAAATAATAATTGTGAATTACACCACATAAAATGTGTCACCTTGCGTTAAATTGTATTCGGTTTGTGACATCAATACAGTTGTAAACATTTTCTATTCTTTTCACTTTCTTTGAGAGCAAATTATTGCAAGATTGAAGAAAGAAAATAACTGTACCTTAAAATTAAACAATTCCTCACATTTCAAAAACACGTTGTAAGTTTTTACACGTAGTCTTTCGATAATGCGAATTTTATTGCATGTTTAACCACTTAAAATACAATAGAAAAATTGGGTTCAAATTTATTGTGTTTATCATAGCATTTGAAAACTATTTTCTAGTATTCATTTTTTCTATTTGTTTTTATCATTTAATCACCTTGCGTTTAGTTTAATTCATTTGTTATGCATTTTAAATACATTTTTTTTTTACATTTTGCACTTTTTGTGCACTTTCTTTGAGAACAAATTATTGCAAGTTTAACCAACAAATGTCACCTTATGCTAAAGTTACACTATTCATCACATAAAACAAACTTGTTAAAAACAATTTTACACTCAGTTTTTCTATTTTTTCTTTTTTCCCCATTTTTCCTCTTAAAATGTAAAACAATTGTGTTGCGTTTGTTATTTTTAGCATTTCAAAGCTTTTAAAAATGTTTCAGGATTCATATTGTCTACTTTTTGTCATCAATTTATCACCTCGCATTTATTTTATTCACTTTGTATGCAGTTTGAATCCATTAAAAAAAAAGTTTTATAAAGTAACACTAAAAGCTGTTCTCGCCGCGGCGAGTTACTATCTCGCCGCGGCGAGTTATGATATCGCGAAATGAATTACTATTTCGCCGCGGCGAGATAATAACTCGCCGCGGCGACTTACTGTTTGGCATCGGCGAACGTCAAGCACGACGAATAGCGATACTCTTTGGGTCTTATGGAACGCCAAAGAGGCATTTAATGTGGTCATCAAATCGGTGATGCACTTTATCGATAGGCAGTGGAGTTTTGCAATCGGTGATTAACTGTCACAATCGTGATGGATTTTCCCGAGTGGTGATGGATTTATGCAATCTGTGATCAACTTCTGGCAAAACTAACACCCTAATCACCCACATAGGGCTGGGTTCTAATTTCGTTAGTTAGTACGTCCGATGAATAAATTAAGAAAGAAAACAAAGTTCAATAGACGGCAACAGGTGATTTATCCATTTGGAATGTCAGATCCATTAGCGTACGGGATGAGGATGACCATGCCAACTATTCAACATTATAATTGCATCTCTCAGAGGGCGGGGAAAGTAATTATTGCAATGTACCGTCTTTCGATCGTTACGACCGATTTGAATGAAATTAAAATTACCGTTACACAGACATTTGGATGTTCGCGGGCTACATCATTATTTTACTCCCGTTGTGAAGGCCGTATCTCAGAGATCATGATCCTACTATGTACTAAAACAATCGTTTTGATATGTTCAGTGTTTTTCATTACAATTTAAAAAATAGGCTTTGAGTTCGTCCTTTTTCAATACTTTCAAGCGTCACGAATATTGATAAGGTTCTACCCATAAGGAATGCAGTTACAAAGTTTACGAAATTTTTTGTTGTTTTCGATTGGTCTATACCAAGACCCACGGGAAGTCACGCAGAGTCAATCTAATTAATATGCTAATAACGCGCACGTCATATTTACGTCAACGTTGCGGCAAAACCGGCCATGGTATAGCGTACCGGTTGACCATGCATGTGTTTGAGTTAGTTATCCCGTGAGCGCGAGTGGAACACGGATTAATGTAGTGCATCTATAGTGGCCCGGCCGAGTGGTATGTGGGACACTAGACTAGGGCGGGTATTGGGCGGATATCTGGTGAAGGAACCCTGTCTCACGGCCTTTCAGCTCGGAGGAAATTTTGCGGCGCCCCTCCATTGTAACCTCAAGCCCCCCCCCCCTCCAAGTCCCCTAGGATGAAAACCATGGCTACGCCGATGCCTCTTTGGCGTTCCATAGGACCCGGAGGGATCGCAATTGTTGTGCCCGACGCTCACCGATACAAAATAGTATCTCGCCGCGGCGACATAGTAACTCGCCGCGGCGAGATAGTAACTCGCCGCGGCGAGATAGTAACTCGCCGCGGCGAGATAGTAACTCGCCGCGGCGAGATAGTAACTCGCCGCGGCGAGATAGGAACTTAATTTTTCTTAATTTCTTTTGGCCCTTCTACGCTTTCGTACGCGAACAATATTTAGTATCTCAATATTTTGTTTACACCAATGCTTCAGTGTGTTTCATGACTGAAAATATTCAACTGTGTGAACTTGCCCATAGTTTTTTTTTTTCTATTTTAGTCGGGCGCTGAGTAGATCATGAAATACTCATGGAGTTTGGAATAAGATCTGACGGTCTACGCGTGGACGTGATCTATGCATGATGTGTTTGCAGTGACCAGCGCCAACTTGTGTCCGTTATCTATCACCAATTTGTAAGCCAACTCTTTCAATAATTGCTTTATAATGTACGTGTTTTATAATGTACATGCTTTACCTATTGATGGGATTTTATTTTCTTGTTCTAATTGGATTAGATTTGTGAATTGGGAATGGATTACGTGGCTTCTTGACAATTCTCTAGATGTCATGACAAATGACAACTCAGTGGGTTTTCCAGTGTGTCCAGGGTATACATTAATCTATATAATAGCCACTTGCACAGCTCCACGTTACCTCTAGATCTACAAAGCCACTTAGTTTGCCAAAATGCCAATAAACAACAACATCAGCAGCAGAAGCCAAAGTGCTAATTAACAACAACATCAACAACGCTTCCACAGCAAGCGTCAATGACATTTGTGCAGATTCGCGATAAATTATGCAAAACAAACGTTTGTCATTATGCAACCTTGTTTTGCCAGAGTTTTCAAAACCATTCATTGTAATCTTTCCCCGGGTTTGGCCATCGTGAAATTGGTCGCAACTTGTTGTTTTTGAACAAGGAAATATACATCACCTTCTCAATATACATAGTCCGAAGGTTCGATAGTCCGACGGTTGTTGAGTCCAAAGGTTCGATTGTCCGAATGCATAAATTATTAAATGAAATAAGGTTCGTTAATCCGAACATTTGATTCAATAGTCCGAAGATTCATAAGTCCGAAGGTCCAATATCCGAAGGTTCGTTTATCCGAATGTTCGGTAGTCCGAATTTAGAATAAGGTTGTTTAGTCCGAGGGTTCAGCAGTCCAAAAACGAAAATATGGTTCAATAGTGCGAAGAGTTCATTATTCCGAATTGACAATAAGGTTAAATAATCCGAAAAGACTCTTAGATCCAATAGTAAGAATTGACAATAAGGTTTGTCAATGTCAATACGGACTGTCGAACCTTATTTTCAATTCGGACTATCGAACCCTACCGTATATTTGGACTGTCGAAACTTTTCGGACTATGGAACCTTCGGATTAATTAACTTTATTCTATTTGGCACTAATGGGCACTTCGGACTATCGAGCCTTCGGACCACTGAATCTTTGAACTTTTGAACCTTCGGACTAACGAACCTTCGGAATAATGACCCTTCGGCATGAAGAACTTTCGGACTATCGAACATTTGGACAATCGGTCTGTCACTGATTGAACAACCCTCATTGGATTGTAGTTTGACAGAGGTAAACAAAATAAGGTCAGCAAGTAGAAAAGTGCTTCACTTTCTCACTTTATTTGAATATTATTTGACTACCACACAACATGCCAATATTCGAATTCGAAGGTTAACAAAACTACAGACGGCTGCTTACTTAGTCTTTCAGATATGGCACATCTTTTTTAAACGAACATAATACGCATAAAGTATAACTTTATTTTGCTCAGTCGATTACTATAATCAATTCTGATAAATCAATTTATTTCGTTTCGAATCATTTGAACACATTTTGAATAGTGCATAGGGGACTATAACATTAGCCTCAAGCAATCGAAACAATAAATAAATGCAATTATGTACACGCGTGCATTCTTCATAATTCTAAGGAAGAAAGAAAGTAGATCAAAAAAGCTTGTTAATCACAAATCAAAGTCGATCTAAATTAACTCAGATGAATTTACTTTACGGTAACTAACAACAGCAAAACAGTAGAAACAGACCTTAAACCTATAAACAAATAAAACAAAGAACATACGTTAACCGTCAAATGATTCTCTAAATGCATGTCTTTTCACTTCGTTTGTCTTTTTAGAACTAAATATTTAAACGTGTTTAAAAAAAAAATTGAGGAATATCTTTTGAGTGTAATCCCATTGCTCCGCTTCGTTTTTCAACAAAACGATATTTTTTTGTTTTTAATTCCGCTGCATGCTAAATGCGTCAGTTAGTTGCAAGCGAAACGATCATTGGATTTGCGCACTTTGTGTTGCACATGAAGATTGGAAACGTCATGATGACATTAAATGTTCCATTAAATGTGCATTTTTATAAGTTGTAACTTGTAATGTACAATATCGTAGTCGGGGGCGTATTATAAGTGAACATTGAAAAAAAAAAGACATTTTCAAATCTTTTAAGAAGAAAATGTAACGACTTTTACTCGTCATTTTTTTTCGCTCAATAGCACTCGGCTTTTAATTTAATTAGAAATACATTTTCTGCAAACTTTCTATTTATAAACTTTGCAAAAAGGCTATGTGATCTTTCCTGAGATAAACACATATACCAAACATCAAAAGGTATGCATGTTTAACGATAATTCCATTCAATGTTTTGTTTTATTTTGCAGAAACATTAAAGAGAGTAGTACTTATTTTAAACAATGAGTGAATGAACATACCTGTCCTTCCCATGAGGTTGGTCCTGCCAAACACAACCGTTGGTTAAGTGCACTCAATATACTTTTTTGGGGGACAAATACATGTCTTTTATATACATTTCCATACATCCATCCAGACTATGGTAAAATATTGATGTGAAAATCACGTCATTATATTGTCAGCCAGAAACTTGAATTTGCCGATAAAAACTCAATACATGTAAAAGCGTAATTCCCACGTCATTATTACGCAAGTCATACGACGTACGACGATATTACCAGTCTTCACGACGTCAATCTACTATCAGGGTTGACAATGTTGCAAAATCAAAGAAAGTCAGAATCGGACAAATGCTCCAGCTGAATTATTCAAGGCGACATCCAAGCAATTCCAATCGCAGATAAATTTGAATATGCCACGCAGTTGGCTTGATACGCACTGCTTTCGTCACCACATTCTCATCAAACAGATTAGTAACTGGGGTGTCGGTATCGTTGTTAGCAGTAAACACCTAAAATGACATCAAATACAATCAACTATTGTTGGAACCCCCTGACAAATCACAGCCACATATTTGTGTTAATCTGTCCATGTTCATGGTTCATTACCCAATCGTTTGATATCGTTATTATGGATAAGTAAATGTATTTGAGTGCAAGCCAATGTCTTTATCTTCTAACTGTCATAACGCTAGAAAAAGCAATTCGACGTGCATGCTATTAGATTTTTCGAATCACAAACAGACGTACTTTACACTCGTAAAAGACGATATGTTTTCAAATAAAATCAATCCTGTTTTGACAACGGACCTGAAATAAGCAAAAAAAAAAAAAAAAAAAAAAAAAAAAACCGCAACGCTGAGAGAAATCTATGAGTCTGGAAAGTCGGAGAGAGAGTAACTATTTTGTTCATACGATGGAAGGAATAAATAAAAATCAGAGGAGACTAAATATATACAAGTATACAAACAGAACTGTGATAATTACCTTGATGCTTCCGTTTTCATCTGTTATGTATTCCAGACCAGATGGGAACTGCTTCCAATACGCCACATTGAACTGTGTCACATATCCAGGTTCGAAGCCTTGTGTGATCACGCCTGATACCACTGTGCTTCTATCAAAACTCACCCTGATCCAAGCGTGCCTATGTGCATAGAGTAAGGGGGGGGGGGGTTGAGATACAATGAAATGTCCCTGCCTGTGAATACAGTGATCTTTAAAAGAAAATAATCGGAACGTATTTTTCCTCTTTATTACTGTGTGCTAATAAATGACGCTTCCAATAAGGGCGTCCCACATGTTTCCGTCCGTAAGAAAGTGCGTCCGTAAGAAATTATGTTTTTGAGGAAGGGATGATTCGCTAAAATATTCGAAAGCAATTTAAAAACAAACACATACAATTAGACAAATGTTGGTGGGATGCATACTTTGCTCCCAATTCACGATCGTATTAAATAGTCCAAAATATGCGTGTGTGGATGCGTTTGTTTACGGTGCAAATCGAAAACACACAAGTAAAACTTCATCGATAACACACATGTGAAACTTCATCGATGAATCGAGGACAGGAACCAAATCGAGGACTTTGGTTAGAAACAGTGTACAAAACCAATGAGAGTTATTGCAAACAAAAAGTTGAGTATAAACAAAGGAAAAAGGAAGAGGAGCAATATAAAATCCTCGATTAACACCATAAACGAACGTGTCTGTTCAGGTCTTGTATTTCCCTTTGATACCTACTGCCAGGTTTTCCATGCGTTAGTATTGTAAAGACGTGCCTCCTTGGCAGGGCCGTCATGACTGCTGGACGCCACGATGTGCGATTTAGGAATTGTCCCGTCCTCCATACCCAGGGGCACAGGGCTCAAACACTCAACTGTTGATGGTAAGCGGGGAATTTACAAAATGTCACAAATAAAAACAAACTAATTTAAGGTGTGTTTCGGGTTTTGGCTAAAAAACACCAAAAAAGGTCACCGTCCACCACCACCTTCTAACCACCAACGAATAAGGGTGCGTGATACGCCTCCTTTACTGCTATTAAAATTCGCTGTCACTTCTTATTTTCATTGTATTTTTGTATATGATAGCATTCTTATTATGATAAAGCTTATGTTCCTTTGCTTAAACATATGGTCTGGTAAATTACTGAGACACTTACATGCTTTGGAAGGTTCCCTCCTTCCGGGGCAACGCTCTCGAATTACTTGCATGACTTGCTTCATCCAGTGATCCGGATTATCAGGATCAGGTTCCGGTGGGGGACCGAAGTAACACGTCCTAGCCTGGCTCTCCACACCAACCAAGAACGCTTTCGATTAAAAATACCTTGATAATTACTCTCTAACATATAAAGGATGATTACTCTCTAACATATTAAGGCTAGACGGGACAATTCAACTATGAAAAACTAATGGTGGAGAGGTGTGCGGTATGTGAACGATATCTCTTTGTGAGTTGTGTGGCTCTGAGAAGAACCACGCCTGAAGACGAACAGAGCATACTGCTTGAAACGTCGAGTTAAACCAACTGGTTTTTCTTAGAGCCACACAACTCACATAGAGATATCATTCCCATGGTGTTACCGTAAAACTCCCATCCATTGATATGTCCACCTTGTAAACCCTCATGTCTCAGGTATGAATGACGAAGTTCGAGTCTATTGGAAATAATCATAGTTTTTGGTATACCAGAGGGCCAAACGTGGAATAACCTTGTTTCACTTCATCATATTCCACTGATTATATTTTTTAGAGTGTATTAATAAATACCTTGGAGAGTTGATGGTTTCTGATTGGTCGAGACTTGATCACGTGGCCGGTCATTAACGATGATAATGGACCGGCCTCAAAGATCAAGCGAATAAATTGCCCCTGAACCAGCATTGATCCAGCCCCGTTCAGCCCCATGCAAGCCAATGATTGGTCAAAATATAGTAACAGTCCTGCGGTAGCTTTTAACAATTGAGCACTGCACATGCGCTCAATCCCCATCGCGTGACTGACGCGCGCGTACGCAACACAGTTGCTAGGGATGCGTGCGTGCGTGCGTGCGCGTAAGGAAGTTTTGAGACGACATAGAGCGGCAGTGCAGTATATATTGAGGATGTTTACGACGAAAGCGTAGATCTACGTTGTATTTTCTTTGAACACTTCACCCACCGACATATTTACCTTTCCTAAACCAAGCATCTTTGTAATTCCGGACACAAGGAATGTGTAAACGAGATTTCAGCTTCCTCCATCAGGTAAAGATATGAAAACATTGTTGTAATTTGTTTCGCTACGGCAGCAGTTTCTGTTGAGTTTACGTCGTTATAGCTGTTGTTAAGCTAAAATATGGCCCATGAACATGAACACAAAAAGTCTGGAAATATCGCCCAAAGAAAGTCACAAAATTGGAGCATTTTAACTGTTTATTTCGTTATAAAGGTATTTATTAATGGGAATAACAGTGTGAGGATCCGGTCTTCACTGCGTGATAATGACCGGGTGTGGGGTGACCGCTGTTAATGGACCGAGACGAATCCATTAACAGCGGTCACCCCCACACCCGGTTATTACCTCGACTTCGTCTCGGTCCATTAACAGCGGTCATCCCCACACCCGGTCATTATCACGCAGTGAAGACCAGCTCCTCACACTGTTATTCCCTTAGTAACCGGGTGTATTAATCCGTGGTAGGCCTTGGACATGCCCGTTCACCTTGTTTTGTTAAACCATCCCACCCTGCTGAGCCTGAGGATCATAATTTCTTTGTTTTCCGACATATCTCCATGTGTTTAGTTTAAATCAGAGGTAAATTTTCTGACAGAGTTTTTTCTTTTAATTATGATGCCTTGACAGGATGTTAAATTGTGCATTGTCTGTACTAAGGAGCTTCGTGGAAATGTTACCCATTTTGTTCTCAAAACACATCGGCTGCATCAACCAGCCTCTTAACACGTCATCGCTATTTTGCATGGGATTATACACATTTGACAGTTTTAAGGGGATAGACGCCGTTTAATTTAAATATATCATTATGCAAAATACCTAGGTACCAAATCAAAGCCTAAACATGTGGTTAAGTTTTCCAGTTACTTGTACTGAATTTTAGACTTTCAGGAAAACAAGAATGTTACTTTCCGTTTACACTGTAAATGCGTCGTAAACGATCTCGTTTGAGATTTGTTAAGAAGTGAGAAATGACTTATAAGTTCACCTGTTGCAAAAAGCGTTTTAAGTTACGGTGTAGCCCAAATTTGTATCCCTAACATCTTCCACCAGTTGTAAGTGATACAATCAGCAATGCAGGTTATGGCCTGGTTCATAGGAACAACAATGTGATGATCAATTGTTGGATTTGAGGCGAGTCACTAATTATGGGCAAAGCATCTCAAGCTGACAGGTCCTATCAGGATTCTGGCATTTGTTACTTCTGGGGACCGGGGATAAAGACATTCATTTCCTTATGGTTCAGCCAATTTTTCTACAATATGGACGGAACGTTGGTTTGCTGGCAGTGTATACTTGGTCGCGCTGCATTTTTTAGGTAAAAAAAACAAAACAAGCATAATTACATTATTTCATTCATCTGCTTTCAAACTCCCTATTGAACAGCCTGCGACTAAGGTCGCCAGTAGAGGACAATAAAAACATTTCCCCAAAATTTCGATCAAAATAAAGTACCTATAACACGTTAAAAATCCTTAGGATTTTGTCGTCTAAGTACAAAAATGTTATGAATGCTTTGCATTTTTTCTCATACAAAGGGGTGAATACGAAAATCCTGCAGAATTTTATTGATTTTTGATAAAAGTTCATGCCGATGGGCCGAACCTTTCCGGAACTTTTGCCAAATGTTTCACAGGGCACATTTTAACCCCTGTTTCCGGTCGAGATAGGGTTCAACCAACGTTCAACGTTTTTCATATTAAAACCAAAATGCTAATAATATAACCCCTACCTTTATGCATTTTAGGCCACGCCTACGCAATGGGTGGGAAAATAACAGGTGTTACAATGTTAGAATGTCTTATTTTAATTTTTAAGTTTAATTTAAGCATAAAAAACAAAGGAAAATGGATGTTAAATATAGGTTTAGGAGTTTGTATTGTTTGCACCCCTTTTAAAAACTAAGCTCCGACCCCAAAATGGGCAAAATCCAGAATCGGTCATGATTTTAATGATGTCAGTCCATTTAAACCCCATATGCTTAATTTCACCAAAAAACACGATTTTTTGCTTAGCAGCTCCACTATATAGCAACGCGTCTAGTGGGGGTCTCGACGCGATTCACGGCAGGGTTGTATCTCAATCACACCTCCACCTGGACTTTCAAAGATATAGACATTCGCGCAGAAAGCTATCTGCATATTCAATGTCCTATATCCCAATAAATATGGACATTCGCAGTTCAAACTTATTTACAATTCTGATTTCCGTAAATTACCAGACACACTTGCGCGTCTTCTGGGAGTTACGGACGCGATTAACAGTAGGGATGCATCTCAATCCCGCCTCCACCCGGACTATGAAAATATGAACATTCGCTGTAGAAAGCTGTGTGTATATCCAATTACCAATATCCAAATAAATATGGACATTCGCTATGCAAACCTATGTGAATTTCCAATGTCCGTGTCTTACATAACATGTCCGTGTGTTACACGTGAATGACAGCTCTGGGTGCACTGCCGGAGTGCGCACACCTGTCATTTTCTTTTCTCGCCGAAACTGGTTTACACCTGACATTGCGAGAGAAACGGCATTCCTACCGATAACAGGGCTAGTTTTGAAAATGATTAAATTGTTGATGTAAATAGACTTTACGGCCTGAAATCCCCGACAAGTTTATGTTTTGGATCGTTGACTTTTCTTAATTCAAAGGTGTGATTGAAAGTACCTTACCATTTTCGAGAAAAGACAAACAAAAAGCTGCATAGGCTCTTCAAATATCAATACAATTCAAAAGCATTATGACACAACATCAGCCATATCGCCAACGACACCACGAAGTAACACCCATTTTTTTTATCTCACAAGAATACGTAATAATTACATTCCTGCCAAAAGTTTTAAATTGTTTATCCAAATTGTATTTCCGTAACAGTGTTGTAACTTTGTAAAAACGCTAAATGTTGGTGTCGGTGTCCGATGTGCGCACGCACACTTGGGTGTTACTTCGTGAAACAAAACTGTGTCATTTAGGCCTAGCTGCTTTTACAAAGTAATACATACAGGAGTTGACTTGGGTGTTAATTCGTGGTGTCGGTGACTACATGTACAGAGTGAGTCGAATGAAATTGACCGAGTTAGAAAAAAAAAATGCAAAATATGTGGCTCGCTCCATGTAATGAAACAAAATATAGGAACACAATGCAAAATTGACTAGTAACTGCAAAAACGTTCACGTAATTTGCAAAGGCCTACTCTAATCACAAGTTTTTGTTTTCCACTTAATAGAGATACCACGCAGTCAGCCGTTCACCACTGATTATTTACCGATACGCATTGGTGAATACCTTTTAATTACAATGAACCATGGGAGTTACCTACATCAATGAATGAACGGAAACTTGCGAGAGGAAAACAGACATAAATCCCTATCATCATTTCAGGAAAAAAAATAACATGTTTTGTTCCTCATATACAAAACACAAAATCTGAAGAAAGAAAAAATGTTTCGGGCTTGTCTCAAATGCTTAAAATCTCATTTGTTTTGAATTCCTTTAGTATTCCATGGACAGCTGTAAACAACGGTGTATTTTTTTTCAGTAAACATGCATACTTTCTGATAGCATCGGTCATTTTTTTATTTTTTTTTCATGAGCGGAAGAAAGTGCTCGTTTAATATATTTTTTATTTGCGTATCACATTTGATTGTTTTTTTTTTTAAGGGGGAAAATCGTAGCCTAATTCATTTTCTTTTTGACTCACCCTGTATACTAAAAGTGAACCATCCATGCATGAATGTACAGACGTATAACATCATTTCTTTTAAAAGACGGTTGGGAGGATGACAACAAATTAAGCGCATGTTGAGATTTTGAAAAATACCATTTTAGCTTCAGTAGTGGCGCTACGCTAGAGCATCACGGAACACAAAATGTAATTCCCATACGCGTCCTTTTTGAGGACGTTAGAAGCAATAGCTGCGAGAAACCTGTAACATTTGACCTACCTGTCATTATTAACACCATCAGAACCAAAATTACTGCTTCTTTCATTTTCCCAGCAACAGCGATCGAGACTCTGTTGATGGTGGATTACCAAGTACCTGAACATAAAACGTCCCCGCTCATCGTAGGTAGGCAGCCCACTGACAAGTTGTCCGCGGCCGCATGTGTAGCCAATCGAGAGAGGGCGGAAGAGAAGTGCTTTACCGATTGGCTAACAGATAACGTTTGAGGGACCTTTTTGGTGCGTGTACGCGGTACGTGGTTACCAAAAGCTATTCGTACAGTTAAGGTTGTGGCGTTAATTATCCCAGCGATAACCCTGACAACAGTGCCGTGTATGGAAAAATCAATAGGGTGCAGTATGGTGCATAATTCCTTTCTTCTCAGCCAACAATACATGCCCTGAGTTATCCGTGCCACTTACTAGTCTTTACAAATTCAGCAGGTTTACCAACACTGCAACTACGTGACTTGGTATGAAGTCGGGTCGCAAAATTCAATGCTTTGTTTTTTGGAACAACAACCTTCAATGCAGTGTTGAATCGATAAGATACGGGGCTACGCCGTTCGGTACTCAAAACGCAGTCCTTGACGAAACTGCAGAAAAAAACACGTGTTTCAGGGCAATTTATTAAGATTATACATTTCTATATTTAATATAGACATATATTTCGTAGATGAAATGGTTTAAATAATTCCCGGTGTTTCGAAACCAAATTCGGCAAGAATTTTACAAATATTAGGAACGTAGTATCGAATTTGAGGAGAGTGCAAATTCTTGAAAATTGCCTTTAAAGATAAAATAATTACCCTCTACCTAGTCCACATGTCTAGTGTGTCAGATTGAATTGCTGCTGTATCAGCTTCAGTAATTACCAGGTTGGACTGGGGTAAAGTACTCGACTAAAATACTTCATTATGGTTGTGTCAGCACTACCTCTATTTAGAAAACATGGATTGTGTTGTGTTGGAAGCACATTACGCATTGAAATCATAAAATAAAAAATCCCACAAGAGAATTCACTGTGTTTATCACTACCAACACAACGAAGACCTGGGTACATTATTTAATTAATAGGGGTTTTGCAAGCGAACACATACAGTTACCGCGCCGCATATGTCATCAGTTTGTCTGGACTTGTGACGTCATACGCAAATCGCAATCTGCATAATAGCCTACATGTACACTTTTTGGAATATGTCGCGCGCTACGCGTCAGTGCGAAACGCATAGTAAATTTAGATTTGCACTATCTTTTCTGTTATTTAATTATGTATGATTTTATTGAAAGACAGTGAATTGCTGTACATGTGCAATTTATCTGTACAGGCTGAGTCAAAAAGAGAGCTACCCAAATTAATGAATGTGTATTTTAAAAAGTAATCAAATTTGAAACACCAATGAAGTGGGTGCATACCTATGTTCCCCAATACCTATGTTTTTCATTACTTATGTTCCCAACCTTAACCACAACCATCCAACCGTAACCCAAACCCTAACGATTTTAGGGAACACAGATATTGGGGAACATAAGTATTGAAGAACATCGGGTAGACCCCAATGAAGTATACCTGAAAAGAGCGTCAACTTCCACTCATTTAAATAAAACAAGAATTACAGAAATTTAGTAATGCCATCAGGAATTTCATTGTACTCAATAGGCAATCATCGGCTTGTAGAACGGTAAATGATCAGTGGTGGACATCCGAGTTTTATTATCTTTGTACTGAAATTGACAAAACTTGGGAATAAAGTATGCAAATTACATGAAATTGGCAGTTAAAAGTCAATACGATGCAGTTTATATCTACATTTTTTGTTTGTGTGTGTGTGAAACGAAGCAATCCAAATGTTTTAGAAATATGTTTCTAATTGGGTAACCTTCTTTATGACTCACCCTGTATTTCAAAGCATGATTAGCTGCAAACCCAAGCCTTTCATCGGAGGCTGTCCTTTCGGAATACTGCTTTGGTTCCGATAACTAAGCTCATACGTGAGTGTACACGATGCAAAATAACGGAACGGTCGATATTTGTTAACCGATGTCAAAACGTATGCGTACACCTCTAACAAATATAGTGACGTGTTTTGTTGGTGTATGTACATGACACTGTACAACTTAGTTGCTTTCCTTTTCGTGTACGTACACGGTGCTACACTGTACGTCCAATGACTTAGTTCTCTGCGATAGTCGCCTACGCATTATACACGTGGATCATTTAGTACCGGTAACTAAAGCTGCGCCCATAAATGTCCCCTTAAATAGTGAGCTTCAAACAGGACGGAACGCTTTGAATGTACAATTGGGTGTTCTGGCTGTTCTTTTGGGGCAGTACACACTCATCCCGCTAGGGACAGGCGTTTTCGTCGTGGGAGCACGGAGTGTTTCTAATATAAAGCTGGGAATTACGCTGGACAATTTTGGGAACACTAATCAGAAGTCACGCTAACCTGTTTGCGAAACTACCAGTTTGCTAAGTGTACATGTACATACACCTAACGTTTGTATTGTTAAAATACTTGTTAAAATAGCCGTACGCGAAATGCCTGGGAGTCTGCCTGGAACATTTTTATTTAGGTTATCTCAGAATCATCCACAGTTGCTGTTCATTAGCATTGACCTTAAAATCAAAATCCAATCTTTGGCCTTAATTCGCCTAGTCCTTGGTACACGCTTGCTTGGATAAGGCTTCGTGCGTCATGAATATGACTTTATACATTGGAAAAGATAGATGGGTGGTGGTAAAATCGTTCGGACTATCTAGGTTACCGAGACTAGGTTACCGAGCCTTCGGACTATCGGTTATCGGTCGATAGTCTAAAGGATCGTTAGTACAAAGCTCCAGACGTATGAATACCGAAACATTAACATCGAAAGCTACCCTTTTCTTTATTGTAGAACAACCACATCGATAATATAGCCTGCTGATTGCTCTCTCTCTCCTCATTGTACACAATGTAACAATTGCTGTTTAACCCATTGCCCTTGCCATATGGGAGATTTAATAGAGCCTGAACGTCACTCACGCCTAAGAGCGCGCTTCCATATCCCTCGAGTAGGAACAATAACGTACACAAATTCAAAAATTGTGCAATTATAATTGTACATTGATTTAACATAATCATCCTCGACAAAGGCCTCTGTAAACGTATTATTAGCATCTCCGTTTTTAAGGAACTTGAAAGATCGCGTGACGTGAAAGAGAAATATCGTGCCCCTCGGAATGACCTGTCACTTCCAAAAATCAAAAATACATGTGGACTAGTGACACTCGATAAACTCGTACAAAGATGAACATTTATGAAACAATGTTGTTGCAGTTATTAGGTGAAAACTGACACTTAAATAGGAGACTAATGTCTTTTAGGATATACCATTTTTTTCATAACTATAAACTGAAAGACTCATTAGGATATTCAACAAAATAAAATCGAAAATGACCACGGATAAGGACTCCATTCAAGGTAGTCTGACTAAATATACAACACATCGGCTAAATTTTGCGTCGTTATACATTTTTGTTCACCAAAGTAAGCTATGTGAAAACCCTGTGAAAATAAGCGTGAATAAACAAGGAGATCTGGGAACGAAAATGCTGGATGTGAAAGGTTGTAAGTATTTGTTTTTACCCATCTCCAAGTAATTTGTCTCCATTTGTATCTTGAGGAATAACAAGATGAAATTCCTGGAATTCCAACATGAACGGTTTTTTTTTTGGGATGATTACGATTTCAAATCATTTGTTTCAAAAACTAAAGCAAGAACAAAAGGGCAACCTGTTGTAGAATGCCCATAGGCGGGCCGCGTGACCTTTTTCGTTCAGGCTCCATCAAGCCAATATTCTCTCTGCCGTTATGCTCTTATTTCAGCCTGCATTTTTCCTGCAATGCTTTTTCTTTATTGCACCTAATCTATCCGGCGAATATGAAAATTGAAGAAATTGAAGAGCAGTTTCTGTGATGGGTGGTTTATAATCATAACGTGATGACGACGATAATTGTGCTTCTATGAAGAGACATTGCCTGCAAATTACGTAAAATGACAGAAGTGGATATGCTTGTGCATTTTCTAACAACACAAACCAGAAAAGCAGCACTCGTATTGCCACGAAAGAGCTTATTCTTGAACTTTGAGGGCGCTACAACGACGCAAATTAGGGTTTAAAAGTATTGACGTACCGTGCCATTCTGATACATTTCAAAAATTACTCTTGTTACAAATAATATATGAATTGAATACTGAAATTAAGGGCACTAAATTGTTTTCATAAGGGCGAAGGAAATCAGCAGAGTTCCTTTCCGCAGGATTGACAACAAAGACATGTTCGCTTAGGGGGACCATCTGTTACAACTGCTAATGTAGTAACCAACGGATCGCTAAATGTGTGTTACATTATAGGTTAGTGATACAGCATCGGTCAATTGTTGTTACATTATCGGTTGGTGGTACGTTATCCGTTGGCTACTACATTATCAGTTGTATCACAATCCACCAAATTACGGGCCGAATGTCGATGTTAAATCGCGTGCTGAATCACGGACTGGCCGCAGCCCGCGGTTTAGCCCAGCAATTCGGTGGGTAACTGCTCTATGTTCCGACATGCCTATGTTCCGAGAACCCGCACATACTATTGTGTTACTCCCAATTAGGGTTAGGGATAGGAATATGTGCAGTTGGAACATAGGCGTGTCGGAACATAGGTATGTAACCATTTGGTGGAAGGGTACCCCGAATTACGCAGGATTTTTTTTTTCTCGTGTCGAAATGAGCACTGCTAATTTCCTTCGACCTCTTCCGCACGGGACGTAAGCAAGTCTTTATTCTGTGCATCTAAAAATGTAAAACAAAAAAAATTCGCTGGATAGTATATCCTATCCTGAGTTTAGGGACTTTTCTAAAGATAAACGCGAGAAATCCTAAGGAATTGAGAGTAAATGACCAAATTGTTCGTACCCTTGTACATTTTCAATGGAAATATTTCGCTTCTTGCCTCCTGATCATTTATGCGCATGTGCACATATAATTATATTTATTTGTGAAAAGGCTTATTATTGAAAGGCAAAACATTCAGCACTCGGATTGCAAAACAACTTGCCATTGGCATTTTCAATAACGAAAATCAACTTGTATCCTCATTAATATATATGACTTCAGGGCTTGGGATTGCATGATGACAGGAATATTACTAAACATAGTGAATACCAGTGTGAAGCCAGAATGACAGAAAATAGTGATCCCAAGTGTGAAGCCAGAATGACCTCATAAATTACAACCGATTTTTGAAAAAAAACAAGACTATTTGTTCACTTATTGCTCCTTAAAAGAATGAAAAATCATCTTCGTAGTGGGTGTAAACGTGTTGTTGCTGGACCTTTACTTGTGTAACCGAAAGTTGGGTAACATCAATACAGACAGAAGCCTCAAAATGAACCCAAATTTCTGTCAAACAATTGAAGGGATAAAGATTGGGATTGCATGATGACAGGAATATTACTAAACATAGTGAATACCAGTGTGAAGCCAGAATGACAGAAAATAGTGATCCCAAGTGTGAAGCCAGAATGACCTCATAAATTACAACCGATTTTTGAAAAAAAAACAAGACTATTTGTTCACTTATTGCTCCTTAAAAGAATGAAAAATCATCTTCGTAGTGGGTGTAAACGTGTTGTTGCTGGACCTTTACTTGTGTAACCGAAAGTTGGGTAACATCAATACAGACAGAAGCCTCAAAATGAACCCAAATTTCTGTCAAACAATTGAAGGGATAAAGATGAAACATGGAAGGAGCACGATTCGTTGTCAAAAGATGTACATAATTTTATGATGTCATGACTGCGTCAATAAGACAAATTACAAATGGATGTTACTTTAAAACCGAAGCTCTTTAGTGTAGACACAATAAGTAATTTTTAATGCGATAAAATACACAAAGACAGGGCACCCTAGCGGCACGTCATCACAGTGGATTTTGCAGTTTGAAAACAATTTGTCAAAACTGCCTATATACTCTTTGTACAATAAGACATCAGCAAAGTTTAATATATTAACATTAACATTTATCTAACTTTTGTAGTTTTAGATGTTTGTTTTCAGTTCGTAGCAACTTATCTTGCACGTGGAAATCGTCTAAGAGAAATCAATTACACTTTCCAAATGTTTGACCGATGACGTAATACATCTGTAAGAAGATAGTAAAAACAATGCATTATAAAACCTTACAAGCCAATTTGTTCCAAGAAAAGGTAAAGCAAAGTAAAAAACAAACATGTTTAGCGTCATGCCTTTTTGAAAAAAAGGAGAAGGAGGCCCTTTTTCTCCCCCAAGTGGCCGCCCGACCTGGCTAATTTTCAAGATGGCCGTCAGCTTTATTTTTTAACGGCCGCCAATTGGACTCGGGAAATGACATACCAGCTTTACATGGACTAGATGCAAAAGAAAAAGAGGCAAAAAGGATGTCACTGTTTAAAATTGATTGTTTTTTTTTTTCAGTTAAAAAAAAGAAGAGGCAGCCTCCAAGAAAGGAAGCGGACAGGGACGCTTAACATGTTTTTTCTTTTATTTGGCCTTATTAATGGTTTACTGAAAAAGGCTTAGTTTCATCATTCATTCTGTTTCTACAGACACATATTTACAAGTGAACAAGATAATGTGTAATGAAATAGTTTCGTGTCTGATCATCCAGAGTTAGTTTGTAACAAATGACAACGCCGAAAGTGTAGTTTGTGTACATTATGTACATTACTTCAACATTTTGAGACGAAACAGAAAGATCATTTTAAACAATACATTAACAAGGTTATGTAGGTCATGCTTTATACCCAACCATACACTGAGAACATTAAAACATTAACAATGAACATAACTCCCTGATTTTTTTTTACATGAGTGTAGCTATTTTTAAATATTTACAGTTAAGCCAGTCTGCTTTGTTATTCACGCGCCGCATGGAGGTTGGGGATGCAATCAATACCCCCCCCCCCCGGCAAAATAGAGAACTCCCCATGATTTGTTTTGCTAGCTTGCTGGGGTCGGCTTCCTGGGTTTCTCGGGACAACACTGAATATAAAGTGTTTATAAAATACGTCGATGAAGGGAGACACCCAATATAGAATTCAGTCTCCCTACGCAAATATCCTCTTATGAATAATTTGGTCGCGGGAGCCAATGCTTTACCAAATTCGAACCTGCCTGCCGCCCCCGGCAAGCGCGGTGGTTGAGGGGTAAGACGTCTGGACTAGTCATTCATAAGTCCGACACAATCGCATCCCCAACCAAATTAAGGCCCGTAAGTCCGACGCCTCATAGGTCCGATGCTTCATAGCTCCGACATATATCTCGTGCGCACGACATATATCTCGTGCGCATGAGATGTATGTCGTGCGCACGAGATAATTATGTCGTGCGGACGAGATATATGTCGTGCGCACGAGATATATGTCTTGCGCACGTGATAATTATCTCGTGCGCACGTGATAATTATGTCGTGCGCACGAGATATTATGTCGTGCGCACGAGATAAAAAAATAATTTTGGATGTCCCTTTATGGGCTCCGTAACTTCATAAAACTCCGTAACTCCGTAAAATATATCTCATAAAAACGAACTTCGAGAAAATGTATCACATAAAAACGAACTTCGAGAAAATGTATCTCATAAAAACGAACTTCGAGAAAATGTATCTCATAAAAACGAACTTCGAGAAAATGTTTCTCATAAAAACGAACTTCGAGAAAATGTATCTCATAAAAACGAACTTCGAGAAAATGTATCTCATAAAAACGAACTTCGAGAAAATGTATCTCATAAAAACGAATTTCGAGAAATGTATCTCATAAAAACGAACTTCGAGAAAATGTATCTCATAAAAACGAACTTCGACAAAATGTATCTCATAAAAACGAACTTCGACAAAATGTATCTCATAAAAACGAACTTGGACAAAATATATACTTGATGGCACTACAGGGCTTTCGTAAGTTATTGCCTTGTCGGACGATTTATCATTTTCCGGTAACGGTCAATAGCTCAGACGCCCCGTTTTGCCGACGTCGGACTTATGAGGCGTCGGACTAATGAGGAGTCGGACCTATGAGGTGGAAATAATCATTTGTATGCCTCATAAGTCCGACGCTTCATAAGTCCGTCATTTCGGACTTATATGGCGAAGGACCTATGAGGCGTCGGACTTATGATACGGCCCAGGTCGACTTGAGGCCGGCTTTAAGGTCAGATGTTCTGCAAGTCGCAACTACGGACAGTGTTTTACGCATGGATCAAATGTAAGTAATGTGTTCGTGGGTAATATTCAATTAGTATGTATCTCTTCACTAATATAGCCACGATCTGAAAAAAATTCTACTAACTATCGCACTTCAAATAAGGTTTTGCCCTTCACCGACGTTTAAACACTGTATACTCAGTGAGTTACCTCCCGAGTAAAAACTGGAACAAACACTCTGAGGTAACACACTGAGTATACAGTGTTTCAACGTCGGTGAAAGGCAAAACCTAATTTGGTTTATATCACCCGACGCAAAATTCCATCTTATAACTATCGCACTTAATAGATTCATCAATCACCAATATTTAAATTCCGAAATTGTTTTCTCATTAATTAAAAATATATTAAAGATAATGATTTAATTAAATGAAATGTCAGCTCCGTCGAATTTTACATATGTAAAAAGCTGAAACTATTCACGGCGAGGGGTCCACTCATAAGTCCGACGCCTCATAGGTCCGACGCCTCATAAGTCCGACAAAATCGCATCCCCTAACCAATAAAGGCCCATAAGTCCGACGCCTCAAAGGTCCGGCGCCTCATAAGTCCGACGCCTCATAGGTCCGACGCCTCATAAGTCCGACGCCTCATAAATCCGACAACGGAAAAACGAGGCGTTTAATTTGTCGGATTTATGAGGCGTCGGACTTATGAGGCGTCGGACCTATGAAGCGGAATAAATAAATGTTATGCCTCATAAGTCCGACGCCTCATCAGTCCGAAATTTCGGACTTATGAGGCGTCGGACTTATGAGGCGTCGGACTTATGATACGGCCCCCACGGCGACACCCAAGCAACTCCAATCGAAGGGCAACGTAGTTTTTCCACCCAAGAGGCTCAATCCGCACTACCGTAGCCACCACACTCTCATCAAACAGATGAGTGACCGCGGTGCCGACATCAGCGTTACCGATGAACACCTGTAAAGACAATCGATTTTTGTATTTTCAACACCCATATTTGGACTTTCTCTAAGACGAGCTTAAATAATTGTAATGATGTGGCTGCTTTGAGTATGGTCGTTGGAGTTGCTCCATTACAATGACAAAAATTATCTACAAATAGATAATCGTTTTTTATTTGTTTGTTGTACAATCCTGACAGACTGTAAGTTATAACGAATCAACAACGCTTTGGCTAAATTTGGACAATTTAAAATGCTTTTTAAAACCTGCTTTATATTGTTTTATTTATTATATTAAGAGTAAGTTAGGATTGTGATACCTTACCTTGAACTTGTCACTGACACCTCTAACGTATTCGTATTCATATGAGGGCTGCTTCTTATACGACACCTTGTATTGCGTCACATAATACACATAATTTGAGCTCCAATCGAGGCCTTGTGTGATGATGCCCGACACCACTGTATTCTCAACTAGGTCCACCTCGATCCAGGAAGAGTCGGTGCTGTGTACACAGAGTGAAGGGAATAAGGGGATAAGGAACAATGAAATGACAGCTTTCCGCAAATTAACGGCTTGTGACTATATGCTAAGGGATATGAAAACAAAATGAAACACTCGTATCGTCTGAACACAGTGTGTATTTCAGTGGCATGTATTTTTCTTTCCATTTGCTGTCTTTTAGTTTTTGTCGGTAAACTTCTTGAGGGAGAATTGGTGTATTAAAACAGGTTGAAATTGTGTCCCACTGTATATACAAATAAATTTAAACAACCATAATACTATTGCCAGGCCGGGCTTTGTGCTCACTATTCCCAATCACAGGCTGCAATTTTTGGGAACACCTTGTGTGGGTGTTTAACTTTGATACTAACACTTCGGGCGCCCATGCTTTGAGACCGTTGAGACGTGCGTCAGTGGCCGGAAAAATCGACTGGCTAGTGGACGCCCTGATGCGAGCATCAGGAATTGTCCCGTCCTCCATACCAAGTGGCTCTTTACTCGAACATCCAGCTGTCGGTAGCAAGTGAGAACAACAAACCAAGTGTTACACATTAAAAATAATTATTAATTCACATTCTTTTTGGGGGGGGGGGGCGGGGAATGTGTTAATCGCCTCGTGTATTATTGCTGGTGTTTCTCCCTTAAATGTGTAAAAAAAATCTTCCGGAATGACATTTATTTTGAAAGCGGAGTAGGTGAACAACATTTCTTTTTGGAAAACCAATTAAAAACAAAGGGGAAAATATTTATATTTTTTTTTAAAGTTATCTTTATCTACAATTTTCCACGAAGAGCAACGCAAACCGATCTTGATCGTTATAACAAAAAAAAAAAGAAAAAAGGAATGCATGTTTTATCTAACTGCCAATGGAAGAGAGAGAAGTCTAAAGTTGTACATCACAGGACTTTGGTTAATGTGGTGAAATTATTATGAGGGGCCTATGTTTTTAAGAAACAATAATAATCAATAGAGGGCGCTAAATAACATAACCACTCGGCCCCGAAGCGTAATCTAAAAAAATAATGTGTATTTAGGCAGACAAGCCGAGGTCACTGGGTCAGGCCACATCTGGCCGGCACTTTTCGAAAAAGCTGTTACAATTGTATACATTTGGAGAGTAGGCTTGGAAACTGAGGGAGACAAGGGACTAGTCTGGTTCCCAGACCAAAAGATTCCGACTATTCCTGATGAATCTTAGGTCAGGTAGCCTCCGGTAATACAATGTATTACAATTTACATCACGTGACTAAAACGGGAGGAATTCCTCCTTTTTCCGAAACTGTCCGAAGTTTGCCGAATTCATTTCGTCGACAATCGGATAGTGTCCGAGTATTTCCGAGTATAATATAGGTTTTATTAACTGCTAATTGCTTATTAAAAACTTTTAAAAACTAGTTGATAATTAATATCCATTGCTTTTATTTAGGAAACTTGAAATTCAACGACGATTTTGCACTCGGATCTTATACGAGGGGCGAACTTTTTGCTGCGTCATGCACTAGTTTGAATTTGACGACCGTTACCGGCATTTTCCAAAAACGCGGCGTGGTCTCAATTCGGCTCCGCCTGCTAACAGTGCTGTTTGGGTGTCCAACTTTGAAGATTCCAGGTTAAAATTAGTCATTTTTTTTTACAGAAGTATTAAACTGTATATCATAACTGTATGATATATGAAGCAAGTGATTTATTTTTAAAAAAATTATCGGAACATTAAAAGCTTTATGTGATAAAGCGAATTCGGAAACGAAGTCTAGCTTTGCAAAAGGGCCGTCAATGTCGTCATGTTTATTTTTAGCCACGGAGGCTGCCTGACCTACAATTTAGACGTGTAGACGTCGGGGGAAATTGTCAGGTCAGGGAACCAGACTAACAAGGGACGTGCTTTGGACAAGGCTGGAAGAATTTGAAAAAAAATAAATTGGGTGTTACTCTAGAAAAAGAAATATTGGATTCGTGTTATTTTTCGAATCAGCGACTATAACTTTTTCGTGAAATTGATTAAAAGGCAATGTTGCCACAACAAGCAGACTCACGTCATCTGTCTAAGAAAGGCAGGCTTTATTGAAACATGCACACTAACCTCCCCATTTTCATTCCGTTGACCTTAATTTGAAGGCCTTGGTATTTTACAAAGCAAAACGATCAAGCTCATTTACATGCATTTATTTTGTGATTCCGTGCCTATGCTTGACTATTTTGTTTTAAATTTGAAAGATAGTGAGATGACGTACGAGTTGGGGTAGGTTTCTCCGTAGTAGCCGGGATAGGTGTCAACGTAGTAGCTGGGGTAAGTTGCCTCCTTCCTGGGCAACGTTCCCGTATCTCTCGCATGACTTGCTTCATCCAGTGATCCGGATTATCAGGATCCGGTTCCGGTGGGGGACCGAAGTAACACGTCCTAGCCTGGCTCTCCACACCAACCAAGAACACTTGAAATTAAATATAATTATGGCTAAATGTAATAACTAAAATACTACTATTGCTAAAGTTTGCATTTTTGTCCAACAACGAAAAAGCTAACTCGTGTATAATGCAAGTGGTTATTATTCTGGAGTTCGGTTTATAAAGGTGAAGAAAAGTAAAAGATACTCTCTTAAAATTGTGGAGAAATGATTTATGATAGTGATTTGTTGTTGATCATTCACAAATTAGGCGAACAGAGGGCGCTCGCCTACTCACCGTTAAATTGTCAATAAGCTGGCCTGCCCAGGTGTGTGCACAATATTCTTTTAAATAGAACGTGTATCCATGCAGCGCAGGGATATGTCTGCACAGACTGGCATTCGGTGTCGTGGAAGATAATATAGGGCCTCTCAATTATTGTTTGGTGCTTATAAAAGACTGTATCTTACATAATTTGATAGTTAAGTATACTCTTTAAATATTACTAAGGATCTTTAGAGTGATACAAAAGCTGGTTATTCCACGAGAAGGGAGAGGTAAACCAGACAGCGGTAAACAGGCTTCGCGGGGCAGTGCTCCGGAACTAGTGACAAACGAGAAGGATAGAAATCGGTGTCAGTCACGGGGAGAGTCGAGAGACATGGCCTCCGATTTGGGGAAAATAGAGAGATAAATTCCCCCAAATACCGCTGGAAAACATGATGAAAGATACTGTTTGCCGTGCTTAGCCTGGTGCAGCGACTGGCTACCCCCTTCCCTTCGACTTTGAGCAACCAATGGAGATGAATGATCCAATGAATGAATAAATAATCAGTGATTCTCCGGTGAAACTTAATCTCCGCTGTGTGTGTATGTTAACTCGCCACAAACGACACTGGAGCCCCACGGCGCTACTCCCCGCTCACTACAAAATTATCAACATAGTTTCCAGATGAGTGATGATTTGTTTTCCTTTTGTTGTGTCCGCAAACTTAAAAAAATAAAAACAAGTACGGGAAATTGCTTTCATTGTATAAACTATTATTGTGAAAGTAGTTTTTGCCGATAAATATTGTCTCAGGTAAGGGTTAACGACTACCTTCATATCCCAAACAGCTCATCTTTTTTCTTCTCCCCAACAAACTACTCCGAAGTAATCAAAGTTGGTAAGGAATTTAAAAATAGCAAGAGTTGTGGATTTGATGACATCAGTTCGTCATTGTAACAGGAGCTGTTTCGGTGTACAAACCGAAACAGCTCTTGTTGTCGTTAAGATTCGTTTTCTTCTCCTTTTCAGACTTTTCTCCATAGGTTTACCCCTTTTTTTTTTAAACCGATTGATTTTGGACGTTGTACATACTTAGAACACCCACAGATGGTCCTAGAAGAAATTCGTGATCGTGACGTTGTCAAATGTCGGGTTACGTCACATTTTTCCGCATATGTTTTGTACACGTTTTTAAACACTCTAGCTTAGCATCTTCGTAAATCCGATCAACTTAAGACTTGATGCATACTTAGACCACCACCAACAATAGGTCCTAGAAGAAATTCGTGATCGTGACGTCATCAGGTGCCGGGTTACGTCACATTAAAGATGCAGTTTTTCCCATAGGGTTTGTACCCGTTTTTAAACACTCCACTTTGGCACTTTCGTGAATTCGATCGACTTTAGACTTTGTACTTACCTAGACAACCACCCACAGACGGTCCTAGAAGAAATTTGTGATCGCGACGGTATCAGTTGTCAGGTTACATCACATTAAATATGCATTTTCCCCATAAGGTTTGTACACGTTTTAAAACACTAACTTTGGCACTTTCGTTAATCCGATGGACGTTAGACTTGGCACACACTTATACTACTACCCACAGATGGTCATGAAAGAAAATCGTGATCGTGACGTCATCAGGTGTCATGTTACATTACATTAAATATGCACATTTTGCCCAGATGTTTTGTACACGTTTTTCTTCAAACCATACACGTTGTCACTTTCATATGTCTGATTGACTTTAGACTTGGCAGACACTAGGACCAGCAGCCGAAGATGGTTTCCGATGTTGTGTTACAGATGGAAATTGAAGTGACGACATCACGACGTCATCACATGTCATGAGCAATTTCTAAAGACTCTATCTAAAGATCCATAGGTCTGATTGGATTGTTACTTGATATGAACCCATACCGGGATGTGTTACAGATGAAAATTCAAGTGATGGCATCATCAAATGCCATGTGACATCCAATAAAGGGGCACTTTTCTATTAAAGGCCTATATCTACAGAACTATATATGCTCGATTTTTTTGTAACTTGATATGTACGTATAGAGTGCATTTGTAGTGACGTCACTAGTTGTTTATCACGTGCACAGAGTATTTTAAATATCCGAAACAGCTTGTGTTTGTCCACAAACACATTTCTAGCTTCCTTTTTTTCGCTTCTTGTTCAGACTTTTTCTCCACAGGTTTTGTACACGTTTCTTCTACCAATCCACTCAGGCACTTTGGTAAATCCGATTGACTTTAGACTTATTTCTTACCTAGACATCCACCCACAGACGGTCCTAGAAGAAATTTGTGATCGCGACGGTATCAGTTGTCAGGTTACATCACATTAAATATGCATTTTCCCCATAAGGTTTGTACACGTTTTAAAACACTAACTTTGGCACTTTCGTTAATCCGATGGACGTTAGACTTGGCACACACTTATACTACCACCCACAGATGGTCATGAAAGAAAATCGTGATCGTGACGTCATCAGGTGTCATGTTACATTACATTAAATATGCACATTTTGCCCATATGTTTTGTACACGTTTTTCTTCAAACCATACACGTTGTCACTTTCATATGTCTGATTGACTTTAGACTTGGCAGACACTAGGACCAGCAGCCGAAGATGGTTTCCGATGTTGAGTTACAGATGGAAATTGAAGTGACGACATCACGACGTCATCACCTGTCATGAGCAATTTCTAAAGACTCTATCTAAAGATCCATAGGTCTGATTGGATTGTTACTTGATATGAACCCATACCGGGATGTGTTACAGATGAAAATTCAAGTGATGGCATCATCAAATGCCATGTGACATCCAATAAAGGGGCACTTTTCTATTAAAGGCCTATATCTACAGAACTATACATGCTCGATTTTTTGTAACTTGATATGTACGTATAAAGTGCATTTGTAGTGACGTCACTAGTTGTTTATCACGTGCACAGAGTATTTCAAATATCCGAAACAGCTTGTGTTTGTCCACAAACACATTTCTAGTTTCCTTTTTTTCGCTTCTTGTTCAGACTTTTTCTCCACAGGTTTTGTACACGTTTCTTCTACCAATCCACTCAGGCACTTTGGTAAATCCGATTGACTTTAGACTTATTTCATACTTAGACCACCACCCACAGATGGTCCTAGAAGAAATTCGTGATCGTGAGGTTATCAGGTGTAGGGTTACGTCACATTAAAGATGCATTTTCTCCCATAGGTTTTGTACACATTTAAAACACTCCACTTTGGGCACTTTCGTAAATCTGATCGACTTCAGCTTAGTACATACTTAGATCACCACCCACAGATGGCCCTGGAAGAAATTTGTGATCGTGACGTCATCAGGTGTCAGGCTACGTTACATTAAAGATGCAATTTCATGTGATAATATTATTTTTTAGGAATTATTCTTAGCATTTTTAACAACCTTTAATTGCATGAAGCACTCTAAAAAGTGACTGCAAAAGGGCCAACAAAACATAACCATTTGTAAAATGCGAAAAAGCCCTATGTTCTGTTTTCAAACAGACACACAGCTCTAGTTTCCTTTTTCTAAGTCTTATACATGACATAAACATGTTCTTCAATTTTATTAATGAGGTAATGGTATTAATATGTTCATACCCATTTTTTGTAGTGGGTAGTAAAAGACAAACACAATTTAGTCCAAATGAGCAGTTGAGTTAAAAAAAAATTGTCCGTTCCATTTTTTCTGTTTTCCGTTTTCGGTAATGGTCGCTTTTACTTCAAGCCTCATTCATGTACAAGTCCATTAATCCAAAGTTTTAGGTCTAAACCGTAAGTGAAATTCCAGGGTTTTTTTCTGATTTTTTTTTTTTTTTTTTTATATTCTTTAATGTTGAGATTTGAAGGTTTGCATGGTGGAAAGATACTAAGACAAGATAAGTTTGCGGTAGCTCCACGTGAATAAATATCTTATGTGAGTATCTGTTGTTCTTAAAAGAACCGGAGTGGCTCAACGTTTCGAACAGTATGCTCTGCCCGTCGTCAGGAGAATGAGGAATTCCAACGATTATGCGATGTTATACGGATGGGTGCGGTGAGGCGTGTCAAGGATGCAAACTGATGAAGCTCGAAACCGGTGAAGCTGAGAAGGATGCATGTTGACTGAGGGATGCTGGATGATCACTGGAGCGTGTCAGTACACAGTGAGGGGGCAAAGGGGAAGGATCACAGGGTAAAGGTGACCCAAAGGCGATAACTGAACATAAGTTGTCCTAGGGTATAGGGGACCCATCGGACTTGGCCTTGAGGATTGGGCGCCAGATGTCGCTGATGTAGAAACCATTGTCTTGGGAAACAGTGTTATGCGTGATGATCCCGATGGTTTCTCTGATGCGTCGGGGGTACCAGCGGTCGATGCTAGTGAGTAGTTCTGCTTGGCTCCAGTTGATCGGGTGGTCCTCGGTGTGGGAGTGTTTGATGATGGAAATTTCTCGAAGTCTACCTTCCTGCCATGGGCGTTGTGTTCATTGAGTCTGGTGGGGCGGTCCCTGCCAGTCTCGCCGATATACACTTTGCCAGATTGACATGGAATCTTGTACACCCCTGGTCTGCATTCTGGGTCACACCGATCCTTGTGTGAAGTCAGCAGGCTCTGCATCTTCAGAGGGGCTGTGTGGAAGACTCGAAAACCATGCTTTTAGAGGATGCGTTGGATGTGATGAGAAGTGGTGCCTAAGTAGGGGAGGGTGATGGAACTAGGGGTCCTAACTAGTTGGCTTTGGGTATAAGTTAGCCTACTATCGCAAGCAGTAGAACTTGATAAAAAGGATGAGTCCATCCAAGTGGCTACTCTGAAAAGTGTGATGGGAAAAGATTGCAAGAACATACTAAAGCAACTTCAACTCACGATGACGAAATGAAAAGTCATAAAACCATTCTCGACAAGCTACAGGAACATTTCGTACCATCTAGGAATGTACTGTATGAGAGATACTTGTTCCATACTGCCGATCAACAGCCAAATGAAACTGTAGACCAGTATGTCATTCGCCTGAGACAGTTGGCTGAGAAATGCAAATTTACTCAGCTAGAAATAAAGATGATCCGAGACAGATTGGTTCTTGGAACTAGAAACAAAGCAGCAAGAGCACGTCTCTTCAGGCAGAAAGAATGTGATCTGAAGCAGGCAATAGAGTCCCTCCGGATCAGTGAGCTGACACAGGAACAGCTCAAAAAGATAGACGTGCCACAGACAGAAACTGTACACTCAGTGAAGAAACGAGAGAGCAGAAAACCCCACAGCAGCACCAGAGCAAAGCCCAGAGATCCAAAAAAGACTCAGAAACCGAAATCGTGCAACTACTGTGGATCTACACATATATGAGTGGGACAAAAAGAAATGCCCTCCTTATGGAAAAAAGTGCGCGAAGTGCGGGAAAATGGACCACTTCTAGACAGTGTGCAGATGGAGAGACAAGCAAAAGAGCCTGCACACGATGCAAGAGGTATCGTATGACAGCGATACTGATGAATCTGTCTTTGGTGTGCAACTGCTTGGGGCTGTCACCAGTGGTAACAGAGCGCTTACTGTTCCACTGACATTCAACACAGACCAAGGTGAGATCAACGTCCAGTGCCAGATCGACACCGGAGCGACATGCAACGTGATGTCATTCGACAACCTGTGTGCAATCATGCAGACAGGTAAACCCCGCATGAGGAAATCAACAGCGAGGTTGAAACTGTACAATGACAGTATCATCAACTTCAAGGGAGAATGTGATCTGAGATGTCACTACAAAGGCGTGCAGTGGAATCTTAACTTCAAAATAGTTGATTCCAGTCAGCCTCCCCTCCTGTCACGACGGACATGTACAAAGATGGGCCTCATCAGCGTACATGTTGACAGTCAACAGCATGCAACATTACGATGCAGCACCTATCACAGAGAGCGACATTCTGTCAGAGTTCAGCGATGTATTCGAAGGGCTAGGTTGCCTAGCTGGCGAATACCACATTGACATTGATCCTGACATGCGACCAGTCCAACTACACGACAAGATATGCGGCCTCGAGGCACGAGGCATCATAGCGAAGGTAACCGAGCCTACAGCATGGATCAGCAGCCTGGTTGTTGTCGATAAACCAGGCAAGATGCGAGTTAAGCCATCAAGCGGCCCAAACACCAGATGCCAACACTTGAAGAGATGTTACCCTCTCTATCCAATGCCAAGGTTTTCACAGTCCTCAATGCGAAGGAAGGATTTCATCAAGTGAAACTTGATGAAGAGAGCTCCTTCTTGACAACCTTCTGGACCCCATTCGGCAGATACTGCTATCTCAGAATGCCGTTTGGGATAGCTTTAGCTCCTGAAGGATACCAGCGACGACAGATCGAGATAATACTGATATCCTGGTGTACGGCCGGAATGTAGCGGAACATGACAGGAGCTTGAGAGCCCTACTTCAGCGAGCACGAGAGGCAAACCTGAAACTCAACCGGAAAAAGCTCAGACTGCGACTGAGTAAGGTGACGTACATGGGCCAAATCTTGATTGCCGATGGAATTCGTCCAGATCCAAGGAAGGTAGAGGCAATGCAAAACATGCAGCGGCCAGACTCGAAGAAAGCAGTCCAGCGTGTGCTGGGATGTGTCAACTACCTATCGCGATACTTGCCAAGGCTTGCAGAGGTGGGTGAGCCACTCCGAAAGCTGACAGAGCAAGCCGCAGTCTTCACATGGCAGTCACAACAAGAAGACTCCTTTCAGCAGATAAAGGACATGATCACCAGTGCTCCAGTACTCCGGTACTACGACTTGAAGGAAGAGGTCACAATACAGTGTGACGCGTCCGAGAAAGGGCTGGGAACGACTCTCCCTCACAATGGGCAACCAGTCGTATTCGCATCCCGGTCTCTTACCTCTGCAGAGCATGACTACGCACAAATAGAGAAAGAGTGCCTAGCCATAGTCTTCTCGTGCGAGAGATATGATCAGTATCTACATGGCAGAGAGCTGATCACTGTGAACACGGATCACAAGCCATTGGTTCCGATATTCACGAATCTAATACACAAAGCACCTAAGAGGCTACAGCGCATGCTTCTGAGGTTACAGAAGTACAATCTGAGAGTACAGTACCTACCGGGTAGCCAGATGTACATAGCCGACATGCTGAGCAGAGCTTCCCTGGAGACCACCGACAAGAGTCACTTGTCCGAGTACCAGATGTTCCAGCTGTGGCAGGAAGAGCGACTCAGGTCAGAGATTGAAATCAGCAATCAGTCCAGCTATCTTTGCATGAAGGATAGCACGCAGATGCAGATCAAGAAGGCCGCACAAGCTGATCCAGTTCTACAAGTCTTGAAGAACGTGGTCCTTGAAGGATGGCCAGAGCAGAGAAACGAAGTACAAATATGCATCCGCGAATACTTCGGTTTCCGAGATGAAATCAATATTCAAGATGGCACACTCTACAAAGGCATGAGAGTCATCATACCCAAGTCGATGCACAACATGATGCTTGCCAGAATCCACTCAAGTCACCTTGAAGCAGAGGCTTGCCTACGAAGAGCCAGAGAAGTACTGTACTGGCTAGGGATGACAAGCCAAATCAAGGACAGGGTTAGCCAGTGCCAGTCCTGCAATGAGTTCCTGACCAAACAGCAAAAAGAGCTGATGATGTCTTACGAAATACCCAACCGGGCTTGGAGCATAGTCAGTCAAGATCTCTTTTACTACAGACGTGCTGACTATCTGATTACCGTAGACCACTACAGCGATTTTTGGGAACTAGACAAGGTCGCTGACACCAGATCTGAAACCATAGTTGAGTGCACGAAGACACACTTCTCACGATATGGCATACCCAGCAAGGTAATCACCGACAACGGTCCTCAGTTGTCAGTTGTCACTGAGCATGTCACTTCCTCTCCATACCACAGCCAGAGCAACGGTAAAGCAGAATCAGAAGTGAAGATAGCTAAGAACATAATCAAGAAGGTGACCAAGGCAAAGGAGGATCTTCATCTCGCGATTCTAGATTGGCGTAACACACCTGATGCAAGTGGCAGTAGTCCAGCGCAGAAACTGATGTCTAAACGAACGAGAACGCTGTTGCCAACTCCTGAAGTCTTCAACCTAATGTCATCGGAGGCGTGCCAGACAACATCCAACTTCGAAAGCAGAAGGTCAAACGCCAATATGACAAGTCAGCAAAGCCACTACCGGAAATGCAAATTGGACAACCAATCAGACTACAGCCAACCAGCAAAACCTCATCATGGAAAACCTTCAAGTGTGTTGACAGTGACGGTTCCCGTTCATATCTCATCGAACTGGACAGTGGACAAGTGCTGAGACGTAACCAAAAGCACTTGCGTACATCAACACAGCAGCCAGAGAACAGCCAATCAGCCACAATCCCAGTCTCTACTTCAAACACACCACCAGATCAAACAGCAATCCTACCTAAAGCAGCCAAGCCAGTGGAACCGACTAAGGATCCTGAACACCCAACCGAAAGTCAACCGAACAACGACCAGATTTCCTTGCAGTCCACACGCACACGAACAAACATCAAACCACCATCTCGATACAAAAATGGTGTAGTTTGAAACATGACAATGGACTCTAAATCTGTCATGCAAAATTCCACATAAAAATCAAACACGGAAAGCACTTGACAATTCAGTTCAACAGATTTAAATGTTTAATTATCAAGTTTAAAGTTGCATACCACATGCTCTAAAAAAAAAAAAAAAAGTATTCAACTTTCAAGTTAACTTTCAAGTTTATGCAACTTTCGAAGTTTGACAGCCAAGTTTCCTTAATAACTATGAGAAACATTTACACGAAGTTTATTATGATCATTGAAGTTTGCAGAAAAAAAAACACCAACAGGAAGATTAGTTTCCCTATCAAGTTTTACACTGAATCAGTGCAGGAGCTTAATCTACTAAGTTTTGAGTTAACTAACTTAATGTTCAGAAAAAGAAGATAAAAAAAAGAAGGGAGATGTCTGTGATATAACAGTTCACTCTGAAACACCACTAAAACTGTATAGCGCCCTCTATAATGTGTTGCTACGTTAACCAGACATGCAGTTGAAGGAGTTCAGAATACACAGTTGTTAGTCAGAAACTGTCTGGAAAAGTGTCGTCTTTCCAAGCCTCGATCATAAATAGAACCACGTAACAGTGAAGAGGTAGACGACATCAAAGCTGACCATGATGTCGTCCAGCTGGAGGTTGAGGTCTTGGATGAAATTGCAAACTGGTCGGAGTTCTTGATGTGGTGTTCGGTGTTTCCTACCTAGGGGTGGAGGATCTTTGCAAGATGCGTGGCTGTGTTGTATGTGGGACCCCCTCTGGAAGCTACAATGGGACACAGGGGGATATCCTTCTTGTGGATCTTGGGCTGTCTGAAGAACCTGGGGCACTTAGAGCTAGATGGTCGTTGATGTCTGTTCAGAGGCTGTGGCATGTTGCCGGAACGCTGAAGAGAAAGGAGCTTGCTTTGCTGTCTCCTCTCGACGGATGGCGTGGGGTCCTTCCGCAGTTCACGGTAGCAAGGTGAGTAGAGTATGGCCTCAACCTTGCGGTCATACTCAGCCTTGTCCATGAGGATAGTGGCGTTCCCCCTGTCCGCTCAAAGGATGTGCACAGACTTGGCAAAGTGATGCGATGGCTGACAGGTCTTGACTGGAGGTGTTGGGCTTTGCATCTTTAATGTTGCGTCACAGTTTACAAGTACTTTGTTTCCATAAAACATGTGCAGTTTTCTGTTTTTTTTTTTTATATTAATAAAGACTTTCAAATACATAAGTTACGGTAAAATACATTTCGCAGTAGGAGAGCACATGCGGTTACAAGAACACGTCAGTTAGGATCCACACTTCAAGTGACCCACTCCATAAAAATGAGGACTAACTTGCGTAACTTTTTTTTTCTTTTACTCTTAAGAACACTAGTGGATTTTATGATTATTTCCAGTTTTTCTGAGTGCAGTTAAGTGTTGCATTCAAGTTCATTTCCTAGTCCCCAAGGCATAGTTTGGGTGACCTCCCTCCCCCTCCCCCTTCTAAAAAAAGGACAGCATACTTTCGTCCACATTTTTAGCCTTTAGTCAAGTCCCACGCGCCTATACCCTGACCATCCGGACACGTAACGCACCCTGGATGCTGGCACGTAAAAAGACTAGCACGAGCCGTAAAGCCAAGAGGGCCTTTACTATCTCGTGGAACTTATCACTTATTCATTTTTTCACGTAATATAAATCAAGCAATATAAACCAATCATCTAACAGTGGTTTACGGTTACCAGCAACAGTACGCGCGCCATGGCTGTCTGGCGCCAGACGACGGCTGCATGATTGACGTTAGTAATTCTGCATTTTCATTGGTCAATTCACAACGGGTAATGCATTATGCATGTCTACCAAATCGGTAGACATATGTAAAGAAAAACATAAGCGTTTTCCACGAGATGGTAAAGGCCCTCGCGGCTACGCCGCTCGTCCTAGTCTTTTTACGTGTCAGTATCCGGGGTGCGTCACGTGTCCGGGTAAGCGCGTGGAACTTGACTAAAGGCTACCACATACTTAGTTTTCTACCCGAAACCGAAAACCTCAAGAACTACAGAGTTTCTTAGCTTTAACTTTCCACACGACTTCGGGTTTTAGAGCATTTGTTAGACTCACAAAAGGGACTGAACAACATCTCTGAGTTAATGTACTCATGACTTAACCTGTGAGTACCAGAAATGTTTCTTTAGTACGAGTTTTAGTATCAGTCCCATGAGTACAGGGCGAGTCAAAAAGAAAGTGACCTGGATTAATGCTTTCTTTTTGCTTAGAAACACAATCAAATTTGATAAACCAATGAAGTGTCTGTTAAAAGAGCATGTTCTTCCACTCATCTGAAGAAAACAAAAGCATTTACTGAAATTGATCAATGCTATCAGATGTCTCTATAAGAGTAAATGGGAGACTTATATGCATGAAAAAATTGCAGTGAAGTGTAAATGCATAGTTTTTGGATTTTTACTTTAATATTGACAATGTATACAACGCAAATACGGCTAGTTTTAATTGATTTTTGGGAATAAAGTGAGATAAGAAAGAAATTGCATTTCTTGAAGTTTTCCTTCGAGGTCTTTGCTGTTTTGGTCACACATTTAAAATTGAATGCGGATACACCCATGCCAAGCCTGAAAAGTCTAGTAAAAGTGTATTCAAAGTCTGCACACTGTGTGGCCTTCAGATATAATTGTTTTCGTTTTCGTTATTTACAAAGAGCGACGATGGCGACAGTATCGAGATTATGAAGTCGTGTACCGTGGAAGCATGCGTCCTTGCGATGCATTTAATTTTCATTGTCTTCTTAAGCGTGTCGAAAATTGAGTGGTTGTCCGATGTGTTTGGATACGGTTACTTACTTGCCATTCTACGTGGCCCTCCGAGGATAATATTTTTTTTTTCATTATATAGGCCCATTAAGCGCAAAGATTAATCCGCAGTGTCTTCGCTTATGTTGTTTCCCGATGTAATTGCCGAGGGGAAAAAATGGAAATGCTGATTACTTGTTTATAAAGTGTTTGGCTGTCGGTGTTCACGGTGGAGTGTTAATGTCATTTCCGTTGAAAGTGTCAGCGCATTTCAATGGTGAGACGTGTTGTGCAGAGTATATAGTCAGGGACGGATCGAGGACTTTGGGGGGGGGGGGAGTGGGTTCAACGTTATCACATGATTTTGTAAAGTTTTTTTTTTTAATATTTACAATTTCATTCCCCTTCAAAAATTAAACACTTCCTTTTGTTTCATTGACTTCAAGCTTGGTACAAACCAAGACCACAATGCAAAAATGTGCATTATTCTCGTACCGTATAATTTGAAACGTTGTACATGCATAGTCTGAGACGTGTTATTGATGAAAAACAAAAACATAATGCAGAAAAGCCCTATGTTCTGTTGCAAACAGACATAGATCTCTAGTTGAAAGCGGAAAAGCATTGTTTCTGTTCCGATTTTTTTCTTATCATTGCTTTTTACGCTTCAAAGGGGAAAAGCATTGTTTTTGTTCAGATTTTTTTCCTATTTCTTTTTAGTTTTTCCTCTTGAAAGCGGAAAAGCATTGGTTTTGTTCTGATTCCCCCCCCCCCCCTTTTTGGGGGGCTTTTCTGCATACTTGCAGAAAAGTCTTTGTTTTTGTTCTGTTCGAGCCAGTGTGAAGTTCAGGGCACTTTTCATCATTCCTAAACAAAATTTCCTTTAACGTTGTTTGTTGTGCCCCATTCGGAACAAATAGCCAAGTCGTAGTCAATCTGCATGGTTTTGGCCGCCGGAAATCTAACGTTTGGAGGCCGAAAAATACGCGATTTCGCAGTACTCCTTAATACACGTCTATACGTCTGGTCCCGAAATGGGGGTGAGGTGAATTTTGACTATGCCAACACGTGACTCGCGGAAGAAAATTGCATTTTGCGCCTTGAAAAACGTTTCCAAAATACAAAGCGGGTGTCATTAGGATTCAGGGAAGATTGCTTTAGATCCACAAATGCATTTTTGGAATAATCAAACTCCCCAGATGCTAACGTGAACACAATTTACCGTAAAACGCTTAAGTAAACTCTATCCTTTATTTCAGTTTTTTCCAAAAACAGATTTTTCTGCCCGCCACTTTTGCAACTTTTTAAAATCCGATCCACTTCTTACTTGGTATACCTTAAGATCACCATGTCAATTTGTGTCTCGAAGCATGACGTCATGATTATATCATTGCTGCATGTCACGTGACACGGCGGTATAGTTGCATTCTTTGCAGGCCAACATCTCCTCAAGTACTTGTCCGATGGGGTTGAATCTTTGCATGTACCTAGCCGGGATGTGTTATAGCGAAATTTAAGGGGACGTTATGATGTCGTCATCACACGATTTTATAGGGAATTTTGAAGTTTTGAGGTGCACTTCCATATCTCACGAACGCAACACGCTAAATTCATAATTCTTTTTCTATTAGGTTTGTGCGGTTATACCTACTTGCACAAAAAAGATAAACGTGTTACGTCATGGTGACGTCATAACAAATGTCATACGTCATGGTGACGTCATAACAAATGTCATTTTTCAAAACACATACAAGCCAAGGCTGGATCGTCACGAAACTTGGCAAACGGTAAGATGTTGATATTGTCATGCAAAATCTGAAATTACGTCGTAATGACGTCATTGGCTGATTTGTTTTTTAAAAAAAACCCAGAAATTTACAATTTCTCTTACTTTTCGCAAATTGTACACTTTGTTTGTTCCGATCAAGCCCAAACGTGAACCAAACCAAGACCACATGTTACATGTTAACGTTCATTGCCGAATCTCGTCGTGATGACATCATCATGTGATTTTATTAAAGATTTTCGATTTATGTGTTATATTTCATGAGTTAAACAAAGAAAGAAAATACCATGGCGAAACCAGTCAAGCAAAAAAAAAAGGATTTTGTGATTGGAAAGAGGATCCCACTCCATGAAAAAATATTCAAAAAGAAAACCAATCGTCACTGCCCATCCAGGCTTCGAACTCGATCCGGACTTTACATGGTAGGCGAGAGGCTTAACTGTAAGGCCAACGCAGCTTGCACGGATGCGCGCATCGAAAAAAAAAAAAACGTATATAAATAATAGATTGGCAAACCTGAATTTGTTTTATCTTTCATAATCTGTTTCGTCATAATTTGTCATTGTCTGTTCAATTTCACGGGGTCAAATCAATAGTTTCCATGGGGGGGGGGGGACTTCCAAAGTTAATGAATATAAAATATCCCCACAAGTAGTCAATGTACTGTATTCAAAAGCCATCACAAAAAAGCGATGCCTATGCCACATGCAAAAATAGAGCGATATTATAATGCCAAATTCCATCCGAAGTTCACAGACATTCACGCTCACAAGCCCGTTTACGGCTTCCACCCATCTATGTTACAAACCCTCAAATCCATCGTCCACAATGACCTCTAATACAGTGGCGTCACCAGACTTTTCAGTCTGGGGGGGGGGGGCACTAGCATTTGATGGGGGGGCACTTAGGTGAATATATATATTTTTTAGCAAACCCAAATCTCAGATGGGAGGGCACTCGGGGCACTAGGTTTTCCAGGGGCACGTGCCCCCTGTCCCCCTTGGCGACGCCACTGCTCTAATAACGAAGAATTTGAGGGCATGCAAATTGTGATTTGGCCGGGGAAGTCGTGATTTGGCCGGCGTAGGCTATTTCAAGCCCACGTACTGTACTACTGCATTAGCTTACCATCAGAAGGCAGGTCAGAGGTGAATTCAATGATTTGGCCCGTAGTCTTTTACAGGGCTGATCAGTATAGTAGTTACTGCAAAGTAATACTCATGGCTCTTGAAACTTCATCTGATCGTGGTATCAAAATTCACCGCAGGGACGTAAGACTGCAGCATTTCTATTTCAATTTTAATTTATTTATTCAACCATACCAGCATGAAACTCTACTTCTCGGTTTTGCACATAAAAAACACAAACTTTGAACACAGAAAATTGACTATTGAGAAAAAGAGAGAAATAAGACAGTATGCAAGTACAAATATCATGGTAACAATTGGCCTCGATCTGGATAATGCAAGAAATAAAAGGAATATAAATGAGCAGGGTATAATAATTCAATGGAGCTACATTTATTGAACTATATGTTTCATTTTCCACTTCAATAAATGTCAATAAATTTATAAAATACTTTGTGCTGTTATTCCTTTTATCTCTTTTATGTCAGGGGCCCATTGTTGCCATGGTATTGATAAAAAACATGGTGTTGTTAGTGTTGGGTGGCAACAAAGACGGGCAGAGTCCAGTCCACATTTTGGCAGAAGAGAAAAAACTATTTACCCTCCCTGTTTTTGTTGGAGACAAGGATCTATCCAAACAGACATTTTTTTGTTCTAACCCTGTACACGTTTTATGTTTTGGCCGCCACTTTTGATATAACAGTACTAAAGTGAAATTCCAATGAAACCCAACTTTTGTAAATAAACCACTGCAATTTCCTGCGCCTACGAGTGACGCCATCGCACCTCATGTGAAGTCATCTGAATAAAGTGTGCATATTTCAATATCACATTTCCAGAGAACTGCAAGTTCGATTCATTGCGTTGAAGCATGGTATAAAGTGATCATGTATTTAGGTTACATTTATGCGACGTTCTCAGATCGTCACAGTGAGGTTTTTAAGGAATTTCTGAAATGTGTGTTCAAATGTGAGGGTCATTTGTTAAAGTAATGCAATCTTTCTTCACGTTTTCCTGTGCCCCGTACACAGTTTCCAAAGTATACACGTTTTGTGTGGCTGATGTGAAAGTGATCTGAATGCCAAGTGTTTTTACGCGGCTAAATGAAGTTGCAGTATAATGTTGCAGTTTTCAATGCACGGGAAATGCCAAGCGTGCCAGTGTAGCGTGAATATCCCACTCCATGAAATGTGGACTCATTGATAGTATTGCGCATGCGTATATGTACGATAAAATGCTATTGATATGATCATAATGGAGAATGACCTGTCACGTGCGAGGGATTAACCCCCCCCCCCCCAAAAAAAAAAAAAAAAAAAAAGAGTAATGAATCAGTCTTAATGGCCGTTTCAAATTTTGCAGAGTCATGACCGTCACAACTCGCAGTTCACAAGTCACGCAGATCCAACCAATCATAGCGTGAATTCATCAGAGTATCTCAGCGTCCTGTTCGCAGGGCGAGGGTATGAGCGAACTGCCAGCGTTATTCGTAAAAATGTCGCATACAATTACCTGGGTCGGGTCACGGGTATCGTTAGATAACATCAGATGGCTACAGTTTGTGTTCAAGGCTGATGAACTTGAATTCTAACTGCAGTTATCAATGCAGGGGAATTGGCCCAGTTGACCGCTCACTTGAGAGCTTACAGCCAAATCGCATGCGTACAATTGGGTTTGGTCACTGTTGAAATTAGTACCCTGACACAGTGTAAGCTAATTTCAAAATTATGTTTGTAATAAGTATATAAGGTCATACTTATGTGCAACAAACATTTATAAGTGTGTGACGTCATGATGACGTCATCAAAAAATGAATAAAGTCATTTTTCATAAACAGAACAAGCTTATTTCAAAATTCTTAGTGTAATAGGTATGTGAGGTCATACTTATGTGCACAATAAAATTTATACGTGTGTGACGTCATGATGACGTCATTAAAATGCAATTTTGTAAATTACATATAAGGCTCAGTCCGATCGTCCTGAAGCTTGGTGGGTTGTATACATTATTATTAGTATTGAAAACCTGAAGTGTCGTCATGATGACGTAATAACCTGATGTATTAATTTACAAACTTTGTACATGTTTTTCTAATGCAAAAATAGTCAAAGCATATTTTTAAAAGTATTTTATTTTTACACGTATCTTTTAAAAATGCGGAAAGCCTATGGCCTGTTCATCGAACAGACGAGGCTCTAGTTTCTTTCTTTTCTCGCGGTAATCTTCTCTCTGATCAACAGTACGGCCTTCGTAATAATCATTCCACTGACACGGCCCTCATTCAGCTGATGGATAAGCTTACGCATGCGGTCACGAACAAGATGTCAGCCATTGGAATCAGTTTATCCTTAATACTTGTAATATTAATTCATTTAAAGGCATTTCAGTGCAAGCCTCGGCTTCTTGAAAGTGCCTTCATACCTTTTTCTCGCATATTTCATCTTGTATATTTCATTCGATTTATATTTATATATGCATTTGTATATTTCTATTATTTTTTTTTAATAATGTTCTCACTTTTCTTCTGTGTAACATGGTTTCATTTAGTGCTTTTCGTAATTGTATAATTTATATTTTTGAAGGTATATAAATAAATGTTCTGAATAAAAAGTAGTAATTATAATAATAACAGAGTAACTCCGAGGTACCTTGGAAAATCCTCCTTCTTCCCATGTCACTCTATGGGGTTTATTTACATTTGTGACGGTGATATCCCTAATACCCTAAGTGCCAGTAAAGAAGACGTTGTAGCAAGTTTCCTCAAGAACAGAGGAATCACGCAGGTCATTACTCAAGTAAGAAGCAATGCTGTACTTTCCATGGCATACAGCAGCAACAAGCTTGAAGCCATAGATAACTGAGCTTGGAAGCACATGAAGTGTCATCGATGTGTGTCGCTTGTAGAAAAAGGACATCAGCATTATGGTCCTTATAAGATTTCGAGATGTACTCATTCTTTGGCCCGGACATTCCTTCCACATTTAGCTGATAGATGCGAAAAGGTTTCCTGATGCTGCGAGAGTTCTGGCCCTGACAAGGGCAGTTTGGATTACGGGTCACTAATGGCATAGTCAATAGTGACACAAAGAAGACCTTCAGAATAAGCAGAATACACTAAAACTATTCGATTGTTCACATAGGTTTGATTGCATTAGTCGGAACAGGGTGTACGGCGTGAAGGTAGTAATCTCCCACCCCAGCGTAGAGACACGTTATAGATATTTAATCTAAGGAGCTACTGTTGAAATGGAAATCTACCATTAGCCTCTTATCAGTCTATTTAATAAACTACTGAACGATAGCCCAGTCCACGCGCAACGATTGCTGGTCAGGGTACAGAGGTGTGACTTCGATGTTTTTTACACACCTTGGAAGCAACTGGTGGTCACTTTTGCCCTATCCCGTTCACCAGACCGCAAAGCTGATCAAGTGGAAGCAGCACAAGTGCAAGGTATTGATGACATCCTAGTAGCATTTGTTGACATAATCATCGAGACGATGCCAGTGTCCGACAACATAATTAAACAGATACGTGAAGCTTCTCAAGCTGGCGACCAGCTGACCGACCTAAAGCAGATGATACTACAGGGTTGGCCAGAGGAATGCATCGATGTCCAAGTGACAATCGCCTTCTGTAATATTCGAGCTAAACTGTCCGTGGCCGAGGGTGTGATTTCCAAGGATACTGGAATCGTAATCCCTCTAGTGCTGCGTGCAGATGTATTGCTTAAAGTTCACGAAGGGCATGTGGGAATATTGAATGCCGCCGTCGTGCCCGTGATGTTGTCTACTGGCCATGCATGGAATCAGCGAAATAATTAGCCAAGGCGATGCTTGCCAGAAGCATCAACCAAGCCAACCAGTGGAACTACTACATCCACATGAGATACCAGTTCGAGCATGAAAACAAGTTGGCGCAGACATTGGTACCGTCAATGGAAAGGAGTATTTGATCGTCTGTAACTACAACTGCGCATATCCAGGTGTTTACCCTGACCTCCACTACAAACAAAGCTGTAAGCGACGCTGTGAAATAAATGTTTGCTCGACAATGCGTGCAAGATGCATCATTTCAGAAAACGGACCACAGTTTGGCGGCAAAGAATTTGCGGACTTCGCTAAAGACTGAGAATTTGAACATCAGACCTCAAGGCCACATTACCCAAAATGTAACGGCTTGGCAGAGAGGTGACTGCTCTATGTTCCGACACCCCTATGTTCCGACAACCTAGATTGTGTTACTCCCGGTTAGGGTTAGGGTTAGGGTTAGGCCGTTAGGGTTAGGAATAGGAATATGTGCAGTCGGAACATAGGGGTGTCGGAACATAGAGGTGTAACTGGCAGAGAATGCTTTGAAAACCGTAAAAACAAATGATCAAGAAATGCTAAAAAAAACAACAACAACTGAACTTTGGTAAAGCTTTGTTAGGCTATCGCTCTACCGCACTTCAACATCGATTTTCCCTGAGTCAGATGGCCATGAACAAGCGTGTTTAGACAAACCTGCCTGTTCATTCACAACGCTTGGAGCCAGAGGTGTAACAAAGTGTGGGCTCCGACGAGAGCAAGAGAAAACAACAGCAGAAACAGGTGCATGATAGGAATGCACATCCGCTGAAACCTCTTCATCAATAGGACAGAGTGACCGTGCAGGACCACTGCACATGACTATGTACAGTGACTGCTCTCCGCAAGGTGGCACCCCGATCCTACGAAATCAAGACTGACGACGGTTTTTATCTTACGCCATACGAAAGGACACACCGTACCTGACCAGACATTCATTGATCCTGAGCTGCTGGAAGAGGAACTGGCTTTACAATTAGTCAAAGAACATCTTGCATCACCATACGCCCAGAACGTTCGATAGAAACATTTTAACTCCGTTAACACATGAGTATAACATTATGTTTTCGAGTTAGAATTAGTCTCCTCGCTAACACTGTACAACCTAATAAGTAAAATTACCAGGGGAAAAAAAAATTCACAGCGGCTACATCAGTCATGCTAAATCCCAGTCAGAAAAAAAGTGCATGATCACTCAGCCCCTCTCATTCAGTGATAAAGGCATCGAAACAGTCAGTGCTTTGTTACAAGAATCAAACGTTGTCAGAATGATACAATATATAAAACTTTAAGACTTAAGAGAAAGTTGAAGAAAAATACTCCGCATTTAATTATATACTTGATCTCTCGAGCCTTGTTAGCAATATATATACCACACTGATCATCACAACAAAGGCAATTGTTTTTGAATCGGTGATCACGGTAAGCGCAATGAGCATAACATATTTTTCTGTCAAACCAACGCACCATCAATGATACGATGACCAAATCAAATAGGTAGAGATCAACCATTGCAATCGAGGACAAACAAATTGTGTCCCCTGTCCTGATAGTACCAATTCTATCTACCCTTACTAACGAACCAGAGTAGGACGTGCTACAGGTGTATGGTACATATTAAATCTGAGGGGCTTATATTTCAATCAACAAAACGTCAAGATCAACATAATCATAAGATTTAGGAATGAAATCGAGCAATAGTTTAGAATAAGTTCAAAATATAGGAACGTCTAAACACAAATCTCATCACTCTAATAGCCTTTACAAGTATGTAGGTTTTCTAACTCAAGCTTGTCAGAAATACATTCAAAGTTGTTTTTCAAGAGATTTTGACGATATACAAATGAAACTTCTTCAACATTCAAATGTATGTTCCATCACATTGCGTCATTCATTTAAAAAGCAAGCATAACCAATCGCCATTCAATTTAGAACACCTTGATTTCATGAGATTTCGAGCTTCAATTCTTACTTTCCTTTTCGTGTATGTGCAATCAATGTAGCACTTTGTGCATTCAAAATAATTACATGTACATCACATGCTTTAATTTGGAACAGCTGATTTTCATCTTTAATTTCTTTTTTATATTTTAATTTCTTGGTGTCATTTATTTTCTTCGTCATCTATCCTTCCATCCGATTGTTCTGTATTCCTTCTGAAAAACTTCTAAACATACTTCCAAATACGAACAAAATATTTTTTATACATTTTTAAAAATGTATATCTGCCTACTTATTATCGTCTTGGAATCATAGATATATTTTATTTTAATTGTATGTGATTGTTCTCCAACAATTGTGAAAGAGGTGTATTTAAATTTTAATCCAAAGTTATATCGCCTATTGATGAATTATTCATTTGACCACATATGTGTTCTTGCCTCAAAGCTTGGGTGAATTCGAATGATCTCCGGTAATATAGGTTCTTCCCTGCCAATTTCACATAAATGGCATTCGAATTCAACTTGATAGGGGCCGACTGGAAGCAAAGTAGCTCCCTGCTGTCGTTCTCATGTTTTTTTTTTTTTACATTTCATACGTTTGCATTCGTTTTCAGCGGTGAAATTTTTATATTTATCACATCCTAAGTTGAAGTAATGTCTTTCAGTTTAAGTGATCATTCAATTTAGCTGTTGGTTTGGTTATGGGTTATTTGCATGAAATATTTTGCTTGCATCTCCGTGCATTCTATTAAGTACTTTCCGTATTCAAAATAAAGGGAAACAAAGGTAACATGCAAAGTGTTAATTTGCTTGCGCCTAACAGGCAGCATCGAGCTGTATACGCCCCAGGGAGCTGAGATGGTATTTGGAATGTTTAATTGGCCAGTGATCAGGAGTAGTGATAATACTGTAAGCGCTGTGATTTAGTTCGCTAATAAGGGCGTTCTTAAATGCTGATGATGATTATTATTATTATCATTATTATTATAAGATGCGATTATTGGGTGACATTTTATGGGTTCATTCTATAGTTCATTTTCGTTAAACAACTTTTATTTGCCGTTTTAATCTAAAGAAGTAAAAATGTAAATAGTAACTACGAGAAAATTATACAAACATTAAAATTGACGTATAAACTATGACCCTAGGCAATAGTTCCATGGGTAAATTAAGTAGTATGTCCCCTCTTTTAATCGTGTTTGCATAATGTTCAATTTATTTTTTACTTTTTGCTCCTTTACCTTCAGAGCGTTGTAAATTGCGAACTGGGTTTTCGCATATAGCTTAACATTTTGTTTTCAAAATTCGCTTTATCTTAAACATGTTTCATTTTAGTAACGTCTGATTTCTCGTTTAGCTGTGCCAAACAAACACCAACAAAAACTGATCAATAAAGTTTTTTTGTGGCTGGTGTTTTGTGGCAGAATCTTCGGGAAACAGTTAATGTACTATCAAATTTGGAACACAGGCACTACAATGAATTTTAAAATGAAGAACAAAAACCGGTTTCGAATTCCTTTGCTTATATTTCCCAAATGCTTGATTACATTTACATTGATCGATCTATTTATTTAATTGAATGTCGATCACGGAATCGTATGGGCGTACTTTTATATTTAATTGCCGTGATTTCCCAAGCGCTGTATACTAAAATGAACAATGTTTTCCGTTTATTGAGCGATGAGTGCATTCAAATTTGCACTAAAATGAATGACTCCGAAGCTAGTTTGGGTTATAAGTTAAAGTGAACGGGGAAAACCTAAAGTAAAATACTCTAGCGGCTCTTTGAAAACTTGCCCAATTGTCGTCAGTCATTGTTTTATACACTATCAATATATGAGTATATTGTATGCAGAGTATAAGAGGATTTGAAAAGTACTCAAACTTACCAGTCACCATTGACAGCGTCAGAACTAAAGCTGTTGCTCCATCCATTCTGCCAGATGAAGTGAATTCTGAGCATGAAGTGAATTCTGAGCAAGAATCCGTTAGGTTGGTCGTATTTATCACCAACGACTCACACACAACCCAAGACCGTCATAGCAGCTGAGTACGCGACGACCACTGACGTTAGGTTTATCCTATATCACCGTGTACACCCAACTCAGCACTTCAGTACGCAGGTGTGGTTCACTGAACAAAATGACGTCATCCACCACCAATCAGGAAAAACGCCTGAACTTGGAACTCGACTCGAATCTTTGTTTTGGTTTTCATTTAACAAAAATTATAATTGGGGTGCTGTGGTCCAATGGTAACGGTGTTCGACTCGTGTGCCGTGGTACATGGATTCGAATCCTGACCGTGGGAACATGGTGCGTGTGCTCTTGAGCACTTTACCATTATTGCTTCGTCCTTCAGATCTGCAGATGGGACGTAAATCCGTAGGTCCCGTGTGTTGTGTAATGCACGTTAAAGAACCCAGTAACACTTATCGCAATGTGCGCCGCAGCACCTTGTAAACCATTATAAGGTGCTACATAATGTGTCTCACATTTCTCATAAACTTTATTTATCTTTCTTCCAGCGCCTTGAGTACCTTATTGTTGGTAGATACGTGCGCTATATAAGACTCCGGTATTATTATTATACCTAATACAATTAATAATAATGCTAAATACATGATAAACTGATATATTTTTTTTACAAACAAAATGGAAACTGTTTAATAGTTTACAATTTTTCTAAGCTCTAACCCCTAAATTCGGCAAGTTTCAAGGTGGGTCCACCTCTAAAACTGATTTGTATACTGTTATTACCACACATGTCAATTGCCTGCTTTTACCCAAAAGCGCACACTAATTGTTTTCGATTAGACGTTCCACTAAATATAGACACGCCCATCCCGCAAAACAACAATGCAGACACTCTGTAGGAAACAGTGCATTTCGGTGCCTTTTTATTTATTGATTTAAAGTCACCTTAAGCATGTTATTCACGTTGACAATTTGTCATGTACCCCCGTTACAGCTCCGGAAATCTATGTCCGATCGGCATTGAATTGATTGGATGACTGTTCCTGTACCATGTGCTCCCCAGTTTTGAGAACATCTGAATTGTGTACGCCCTCGAGTCAAGGGCAAAGGCACGCTCGGCTCTTTGGCAGTAACGATCATTAAGCATGGACAACTTCCCCAATACAACTCTGTGTTCAAATCACCATTGATCATTATCCCAGTAGCTGTATCCACTACGGTTATATATAATATCATGGACCAAGTCCCCATCCATACACCTTGGAACACTACCCATTACTACTGGTGGTAACACAACGTTACCTACTACATTGATGCAAAACAGAAAAATGATCACTACCATTTTTTTTGTGGAAATCCTCATGGATCATAATACATTTTTTTGTGCACAAAACAGCATGGACCACTTCCACCTTGGGGTTACCTAAATACCCTGGAATGCAACCCGTTGGTTTACGAAACACCGTGCAGCACGGTCCCCAATTTGTGTACAAAACGCGACAGACTTCCACTTCTTCAAGTTGCATTCCCCGTGTTATTTGCATCATGAGAACTAGAGTCATTTCTAAATATAGATGTATTTATAAGGGGGGGGGGGGACCTCAATTTTTTTGAACAACAAATGTAGGAGTACAAAACATATTTACAATTCAACCCATGTGTTCTATCAAACTCAATTATAACAAGATATATTGTTGTCTACTCACTTAAGGTTAACCAAATTACTGTCCATTGCGGTAATGATCATTAACGTAAGCCACACTGTCGACATCTTTGGTCCTTTGCATTGTCTTGCATCTCTGTGATGAATGGTATTGAAACTTAATTTGTTTCGTCGGTGGAATCCCTATTAGTACTGGATTAGCAGCAGGTAATTCAAGGCTGTCTGGCTGATGGGATGTAGAGCACGAACAATATTTTGTTTTTTGGAAACCCTGCTTGGAATATTCATGACATGTTCACCTTGTTTTGCGGTAATTTATATCCCCCCTCCACCCCAAAAAGAAGATGCTTCGGGGCCGTATTGTTTCATGCGCATTTTTGTATTCACGATACACCTTTTAATTGAACTATGAACAAACTCCATCTTATTCGATTTAACTTCTCCTAATGAATTTGTTTACCGATTGTTTTTTTTTTATTTTTTTTATTTCCACGTTGGGTGTAAGGAGCACTCTTAAACATGGACGTCGCCCAGATAGGGCACTCCCCTACCCCAAAAAAATGGGAAAACTAAACAAAGTAGAACAATGACTGTTTAATTAACAGAACAGGCTATTCCTTTCTTTTTTTATTTCAGAAATATATTTGAAAATTCATAAACTGTGGCAAAGAAATCATCCGAGTATCTCATTATGACGTCACTGCGGATTATGTATACTTAATACAATATCTACTTCCCACTAAATTTATAACGATATAACCAGCCCTTGTGTATCAAAGAACGGTCTCCCCCTAAAGAAGAAATAGCCGTGTCAAGGGTGCATTAGTTAATATAGTGTGAATGATTTTAGGATTTTATTGGCGCTCCCCATTGAAAATATGGCATGAGCCCCCCCAACCCTATTGATTTTTGAAGGCCTAAGTGTCTGGAAAAATAATCGCTCAACATTTCAGCACGCCTCCCTGAAAAAAATTCGGGATCCACCGTGCTAGCCCCAAAAAAAAAATAAAAAAATATTGGTTCTAGAACCGCGCCTGGTGTTGTCTGCATAAAAGGTCATCATATTTTGAAGCGATTACCGCAAACTTTGCCACAATAATCAACTGGGAAATCATTATTGACATTTTCTTACATGCCACCGGAGGGCGCTCGGATAAAGCATAACGTCTATGGTCAAATTTTAGAAAAGCCCGACCTTGCCGCAGGCGATTTTTTTTTTCCGTGGCTGGGTTGCTCAAATGTCATGCATAATTATTCAGTTTTCCTTAAAATCGTCGCAAGACACTTAGATGAAACTGAATAGGGACGACGTGGATTCGTATCAGGGATCTTTGTATCCCAAGCTCATTACGCTATTCACTAGGCTACTGTGTGGTAGCTCGACGACAACCGTTGTTTAAAATGCTTTAATGTAACTGGTTGACTAAATAACAACAATGCTCTTGATATCATTGTTCTGTTCTCATGAATAAACATACTGGCCCGATTGAAAAAATCGAATCGACTTATTCATGACTTCGGAGCAACCTACCTACGAGAAAGAAATTCGCTTGCCACAGACTAACATCGTTGAAAGCAAGTTCACATCTTTTTCCAATTTCAAATTACAAGGCATTTCCGGTTTGGACAGGAAGGAAAGGCCCCGTGATTTTGCACGAAAAATCAATAATGAAGACTTTGTATTATTCTGTCGATTTCCGTAAAAAGCAAACTCAGATTTCTCACAGTTGAGTTTATTATGATTTTAAAAGATTAAATCTACAAATGTTTGTTGCTTGTAATCTGATACTTGATGACGTCATCGTGATGGCATTACCAGAAAGCTCGAGAGCCATATCAATTCCCGCAAAAGTCAAGTTCAGGTCTCTCACGGTTGATTTTATATTGATTTTCGAAGATTAAATCTCGAAATGTTTAATTGCTTGTAATTTGATACATGATGACGGCATAATGACGTCACTCCAATTTTTACCGATAACACATCCCGGTCTACCTACATACAACGTTCAACCCAATTGGACTTACAACTCTTTAAATATTGGTTTTAAAGTTTGCAAGTTTAAGATTACGTCACTCTTCGGGACACAAACACACTATGGGGTCTTAACATAGTTTAGGTTTCATAAGAATACGAGTTTAAGGTCCAAAATGCCACGGTAAACAAACGTGTACAAAGTCTATGGGATTTGAGGGTTGGACAAAGAAGAAACTAGAACTATGTCTATTCGATGAACAGAAAAGAAAGAGAGGTCATATTTGGTATTAATTTTTTTTTTTTAATGTGCGTCTGCAGGGGTGTCAATTGGGATGGAGTGGATACATGTCCCCCATCTACCATCGAAACAATGATAATTTGAGAACATGCGATACAACATACAAGGATTTTTTTGGGGGGAGGGATCCTGGCAGCGTTAACAAAGTATGGCGTAGTCCGAATTAGTTGTCTAGAGTGGTCTATGGTATGGGAAGTAGCTGCAGCCTTTCCCATATACTCGTGTGTAATCTTTAGCGATTGCCAGGTAACTTGGTCAATGGTCTTTCATTTGCCGTGGAATTTAAGTACAGACGTACATACGCACAAACGAAGTCTGAATCACATCAACTACCATGTTCAAACTAGTCAAGCCAAGTCAGCTTATTTATCTTCATTACCTTAAATAATTCGGCCTATTTGATACGTGATGCTAAACGCGAATTTGAGTTGCAATAATACCAACAAAGGAACGGTGTAAGCAAAAGGGAGAGGAACAACTTCAAAAGGTGTCTTTGGCACGTCTACCCCTATCAAAATGACCTTGCTACGCGCCTGTTACTTGCCATGATATACCTACTAATTCAGTAATTATAGGGTTGTCATTCCTTAGAAAGTAAATACCATAACCAGTAACTACAGAGGCGCCAGACATTGTCTAGAACACGAATATTGATGGGGTGGCTTACGTTAATCATCATTACCGTGATGACAGTCAAGGGCGGATCCAGGGGGGGGGGGGGCAAAGGGGGCCATGCCCCCCCCCCCCAAAAAAAAAAACCGAAACCATTTTTTTTTTTTTTTATGTGACATCGCAATAAAGGCAGGCAATGAGTACACCACCATCTTTTCCTCCAAAAAAACATTGGTTAAAGTGGTCAGAAATTGCCTCAGATCGCACCACAGAGCATCTAGAATCCAAAATGTTTTCGGGGCCCTTAAGCGGGCCCCGAACCCCACGCCGTAATTTTTTTGACCCACTTTTTTAGGGTACCAAATTTTTTTTGGCCCCCCCCCCCAAATTGTGTTCTGGATCCGCCCTTGATGACAGTCGGGGAATATTCTAGCAGTATTATGCAACAATCTGTCTTGTCTTATTAGTCTGCGCACGTCTTCCATGGTGTTTTGTATAACAACGGAGAATTAGAGGTACCAATACATGCAATGCATAATCAAGATGAAACCAAGGAATATGAGAAATGGAAAACTATAAAACAGAAATTCAAACAAGAGAACAATTGTCTGTTATTGAACAGAACACCGGGCTGTTTCGGTTGGTTACAAGTAAATGCATTTAAATCACTAAGAATATAGTATTTTTGTCATGTAGATGTTTCTGTGCAAATCAACACATCAAACCAAAGTTGAACATTGGGGAAAACAAAAAAATCAACTGATGATGTCGTCTTGATTTATGTATTTAGTATCAAATATAAATCATTGCAATCAGATTATGCCTTAAATGATTTTTGAAAAAGTCATAATTCGACGATGGCATGATGATACCTCATATTTTGGAAGTCCTTTGCACAAGTGTATACGAATATTTGAAAACTGTTACAAAATAATGCTGATTTTACCATGTTTCGTTAGATACATACACTTACAAATAGATTAAAATAAAACAATATTACATTGTGACTGCGAAACAGGTTCTATGTCAGATAGCTTGTCCGCAGAGCAAGAATAGGCGAGGCATTTCAGCTCTTATCATCTTGGGCTATCATTACTAGTATTTATACATTAAAGCAATTGAAGTTGATTTGCCCTAGCACATCACCTCTTTATGGGTATACTGTGTAATTGCAAATTATGTATGTGAAGGCTATAGCATCCATGACATGTGTATGGTGTTCTATAAAAGCTTAAAAGTATTCATAATAATATGCGAAATGCGTCATCACAACGTCAATTCGTCTCTTTCATACTAATTTATTATGTAACCACTCATCAAGTTTCATGGCTATTGTACCTTCCCTTATATGTTTAAAAATCGCATTTATAAAACTTATAATTGGGGTGCTGCGGTCCAATGGTAACCGTGTTCGACTCGTGTGCGGTGGTACATTGATTCGAATCCTGACCGTGGGAACATGGTGCTTGTGCTCTTGAGCACTTTACCATTATTGCTTCGTCCTTCAGATGGGACGTAAAGCCGTAGGTCCCGTGTGTTGTGTTGTGTTGTGCACGTTAAAGAACCCAGTAACACTTATCGCAATATGCGCCGCAGCACCTTGTAAACCATTATAAGGTGCTACATTATGTGTCTCATATTTCTCATAAACTTTATTTACCTTTCTTTAATAATAGACATAATTTCCAACGCCTTGACTACCTAATTGTTGGTAGATACGTGCGCTATATAAGACTCCGGTATTATTATAATACAATTAATAATAATTACTCTTTTTGCTGCTATACGGCGACTTTCCCATAGACTTTTGTGCACACCTCTAAACAGTCACCTAACCAAGGTTTACCTTATCCTTTTTCCACGAACTTCGGTAGTTTTACTAATTGGACCACGAGGAATCGATCTAGATGGTTTGTGACTGTAAAAGTCCTCGTCCTCAGGGTCGTAACCACAAATGGGCGAAGTTATATGTCGCCCTAATAAGGCGTGACGCCCTATTATATCATACAGCGGAATACTTATAATGCTAAATACATGACAAAGTGATATATATTTTTTACAAGGAAACAAAAATGGAATTAGTTATTAGGTGTACAATTTGTCTAAGACCTAACCCCCACATTCGGCAAGTTTCAAGGTGGGTCCACCTCTGAAACTGATTTGTATACTGTTGTTACCACACATGTCAATTGTCCTGCTTTTACCCAACAGCGCACACTAATTGTTTTCGATTAGACGTTCCACTGAATATGGACACGCCCATCCCGCAAAACAACATTTTATTTATTGATTTAATGTCACGTTAAGCATGTTATTCACGTTGACAATTTGTCATGTACCCCCGTTACAGCTCCAGAAATCTGTGTCCGATCGGCATTGAAATGGATGACTGTTCTTGTACCATGTGCTCCCCAGTATTGGGAACTTCTGAATTGTGTACGCCCTCGAGTCAAGGGCAAAGGCACGCTCGGCTCTTTGGCAGTAACGATCATTAAGCATGGACAACTTCCCCAATACAACTCTCTGTTTAAATCACCATTGATCATTATCCCAGTAGCTGTATCCACTACGGTTATATATAATATCATGGACCACGTCCCCATCCATACACCTTGGAACACTACCCATTACTACTGTAACGCAACGTTACCTACTACATTGATGTAAAACAGAACAATGATCACCACCATAATTTTTTTTTGTGTGCAAAACCTCATGGATCATAATACACTTTCTGTGTGTACAAAACAGCATGGACCACTTCCACCTTGGGGGTACCTAAATACCCTGGAATGCAACCCATTGGTTTACGAAACACCGTGCACCACTGTCCCCAATTTGTGTACAAAGCGCCACAGACCTCCACTTCTTCAAGTTGCATTCCCCTGTGTTATTTGCATCATGAGAACTAGAGTCCTTTCTAAATATAGATTTAAATAAGAGGGGGAAAAACCTCAAATGTGTTGAACAACAAATGCTCCTACATTTGTTGTACGAAACACCATTAAAATTCAACCCATTTGTTCTATCAAACTCCATGGACAACTCTCCCGTAGAATGCACAGACCACTTCCCCTGTTGTAAAAAAATTGTGGACCAAGTAATCAAACTTCAATTATAACAAGATAGATTGTTGTCTTCTCACTCAAGGTTCCACCAAATTACTGTTCATCGCGGTAATGATCATCAACGTAAGCCACACTGTCGACATTCTTGGTCCTTCGCATTGTCTTGCATCTCTGTGATGAATGGTAGTGAAATTTAATTTGTTTCGTTGGTGGAATCCCTATTATTACTGGATTAGTAGCAGGTAATTCCAGGTCTCTAATTATCATGTTGCTAGGACTTCTGTCTGGCTGATGGGATAAAGAGCACGAACAATATTTTGTTTTAATGGAAACCCTGCTTTGAATGTTTACATGTTCACCTTGTTTGGCGGTAATCTATATTACCCCCCCCCCCCAAAAAAAAGAAGATGCTTCGGGGCCTGCATTGTTTCATACGCATTTCTGTATTCACGATATACCTTTAAATTGAACTATGAACAAATTCCATCTTATTCGATTTCTCATCTCTTCTTATAAATTTGTAACCGATTTTGTTTTTATTTCCATGTAGGGTGTCAGGAGCACTCTCACACATCGGCGTCGCCAAGATAGGGCAACCCCCATCCCAGCCCCAGCCCCGGAAAAAAAGGAAAAACTAAACAAACTACAACAATGACTGTTCGATTTATAGAACAGGCTATTCCGCAATTTTTTTTTTACTTTCAGAAATATATTTGAAAATTCATAAAAAGTCGCAAAGAAATCATCCGATTATGTCATTATGACGTAACTTCGGATTATGCATATTAAATACAATATCTACTTCCCTCTAAATTTTATGACGCTCTAACCAGCCCTTGTGTATCATAAAAGTCTCATTTATGTTGAATTAAGTTCATAATATGAACAAATTTGTCCAAAAAGGCAAATACGGTTTCAGCGAGCAGATTTCGCACAAAGGTGTTGTCCGCATAAAGGTCATCATATTTTAAAGCGATAACCGCAAACTTTGCCACAATAATCAACTGGGAAATCATTATTGAAATTTTCTTACCTGCCGCTGGAGGGCGCTCGAATAAACCATAACGTCACTGGTCAAATTTTAGAAAAGCCCAACCTTGCCGCAGGCGATTTTTTTTTCCGTGGCTGGGTTTCTCAAATGTCATGCATAATTATTCAGTTTTCCTTAACATCGTCGCAAGACACTTTGATGTAACTGAGCAGCGACGACGTGGATTCGAACCAGGGATCTTTGTATCCATAGCTCATCTCGCTATCCACTAGGCTACTTAGTGCATTACGTGAAACTCCCATTTGCCAAAACCCCTGAACTGTACCTACCGACTTCACTGTGACTCTTATCAGCTGTTATCAGTAAAGTAATTATAAGATAAACACTTACCCTGGCACCCACTTCCCCAGGGCTAGTGACCATGAGCTGGTGGTGTCAAATAACGGAAACCTTGAAGAGCATGGCTGAAGTCGGACTGTTTCTTATTTGATATCTCGAGATATATTTGATCGATTTTTATGATTCAAAGTTGCTCACATAATAACTTTTGACACTTTTCCAAATACTTAACATTATAAACTAGAACCTAGTAGACTTTGGTAGATATTTTTTGTCAGTAAGCTCACAGGCAGAGGCACCGTACACCACCTGTTCACGGCTCGTTAACTCTTGATCAGATAAGAGAGATCGCGTTGAAAGCTGCTGAATCTGAAATCGGTAGGTACGACCCGAGTTTGTCATAGGCAAACTCGGGTCTAGCTCAAATGGGAGATTCACGTTATGGTAGCTCGACGACAACCGTTGATTAACATGATTTTATGTAACTGGTTGACTAAATAACAACAATGCTCTTGATATCATTGTTCTGTTCTCATGAATAAACATACTGGCCCGATTGAAAAAATCGAATCGACTTATTCATGACTTTGGAGCAACCTACCTACGGGAAAGAAATTCGCTTGCCGCAGACTAACATCGTTAAAAGCAAGTTCACATCTTTTTCCAATTTCAAATTCAGGGCATTTCCGGTTTCGACAGGAATGAAAGGCCCCGTGATTTTGCACGAAAAATCAATAATGAAGACATAAAAAGCAAACTCAGATTTCTCACAGTTGAGTTTATTATGATTTTCAAAGATTAAATCTACAAACGTTTTGTTGCTTGTAATCTGATACTTGATTACATCATCGTGACGGCATTACCAGAAAGCTCGAGAACCAAGTCAAGTCAAGTTCAGGTCTCTCTCGGTTGATTGTATATTGATTTTTAAAGATTAAATCTCGAAAAGTTTAATTTCTTGTAATTTGATACATGATGACGGCATAATGACGTCACCCAATTTGTTACCGATAACACATCCCGGTAGGTAGCTACATACCACGTTCAACCCAATTGTACTTACGACTTTTTAAATATTGGTCTTAAAGTTTGCACATTTAAGATTACGTCACTCTTCGGAACACAAACACACCATGGGGTCTTAACATAGTTTAGGTTTCATAAGAATACGAGTTTAAGGTCCAAAATGCCGCGGTAAACAAACGTGTACAAAGTCTATGGGATTTGAGGGTTGGACAAAGAAGAAACTAGAACTATGTCTATTCGATGAACAGAGCATAGGCTTTCCGCAATTTTTGTTAATATATATATATATATATTTAAGAAATATATTTAAAAATTCATTAAAAAAATCGTAAAGAAATCAACCGCTTACATCATTATGACGTCACTTTCGAAAAAAAAAGGAGAGGAAAGGAAAGAAAAGGGAAAAAAAAGAAAAGAAAAGAAAGAGAGGTCATATTTGGTATTAATTTTTTTTTTTTAATGTGCATCTGCAGGGGTGTCAATTGGGATGGAGTGGATACATGTCCCCCATCTACCATCGAAAAATGATAATTTGAGAACATGCGATACAACATACAAGGATTTTATTGGGGGGGGGGATCCTGGCAGCGTTAACAAAGTATGGCGTAGTCCGAATTACTTGTCTAGAGTGGTCTATGGTATGGGAAGTAGCTGCAGCCTTTCCCATATGCGCGTGTGTAATCTTTAGCGATTGCCAGGTAACTTGGTCAATGGTATTTCATTTGCCGTGGAATTTACGTACAGACGTACATACTCACAAACAAATTCCGAATCACATCAACTACCGTGTTCAAACTAGTCAAGCCAAGTCAGCTTATTTATCTTCATTACCGAGAATAATTCGGCCTATTTGATACGTGATGCTAAAGGCGAATTTGAGTTGCAATAATACCAACAAGGGAACGATGTAAGCAAAAGGGAGAGGAACAACTTCAAAAGGGAGAAAAACAAGGTGCCCTCCATTTTGTTTTTACCAAAGTTCCTTTGTCACTTCTACCCCTGTCAAAAAGCGCCTGTTACATGCCATGAATTACCTACTAATTCAGTAATTATAGGGTTGTTATTCCTTAGAAAGTAAATTACCATTACCAGTCCCAGACATTGTCTAGAAACACGAAT
>CM057148.1:30239959-30277825 GCA_029964075.1 Patiria pectinifera
TTTTCTGTTTGTCCAGAGCAAGACTCAGAAGATGTCCAAGAAACAATCAATAAATATAACGAGCTCGGTAATTACAAAACATTGGGGGAAACGGCTGCGTAAAACGGTCGTTAATAGCGGCGTGTTATCATCACGTCGTTGGATGGAACAAAGAACGAGTTAAAGATTTATTTAAAGTGACTCAAAATCAATTTAATAAAGCACTAAAAAGATACGATGACCACTACAATAAAGGCGGGGCCGAGGGTGTTGCCCTAAGAGGTGAAATAGAGGTATAACTCGGCGGATCGCTTTCATAATGTTTATTTACCGAGAATTTGAACTTGTAAGTTTTTCGATAAGAGATTTTTTTTCTTTTGCCAGCCGTTCGTCTACCCGTTTTTAACTTCTTTTTCAAAGTCTCTATCGTTTTTAATTTTTTGAAGCTTTGTGCTGGTCTTTGTTCTAATTTTTTGCTTAAGCTCGTTAAATTTTGCGAGCTCTCTCGTAATCAATAAGAACTCTTCGTGCGATATATCTCCGTCGTTGATGGCTTGAGACACGTATTCTTCAATCGTGTTAAGTTTGGAGTCTGCTAATATTTTAATCTGGTCGTGCTTTTCAGCTTGGCGGATAATCGCTTAGACGTGATTCTAAGCAGAATATCTACACCAAAAGCGCCTATAAACGTTCCTTCTAGCACCAATCCAACGGGGGCTGATATAACACCCAAGAGAGCGGGAATACTGACAGCCCCGCTATAGCCCCAATCCTTCTAATCCTATCTCTACGTAATTAATAGTGTCGATCATTCTCTTTATTTTTTTATAAGTGCGCTCACGGTGGTCTCTCTATTTCACGATTAAAGATTGAATCTCTACAACCTTTTAAGTCTGAACACTCTTGTTTCTTCGTTACTACGTAATTGGAGTACATCTCCAGAAATATCGGGGTATAACGCCTTACCATCTACACTCATGTTTTTAATATAAAAGATTTTAAAATTAAAAGATCTCCAACTCGATAATGATACCCTCACCCTTATTGTTGAATACCTGTCCTTTTTCACCGCTGATAGAAAATGTCAGTTTGTCGATTATACCGTTTTAAGTTTTTGAAATCCTCGACTCTATCAGGCTGGGGTTCGCGCGTAGCCACGGGTACGATTTTAAGATGTCAGAAGGACGACCATTAAAAGTTTTCACTCGTACTTAATTGCGGGCAGCGAATAAACAAAAATTTAAACGGATTAACGTCGTAATATCCCGTGTACACCACTTTGGGTACCAGTCTTCCTTTGGGTAAATTGAGTAATCGAGATACTTCTCTGTTTAAACGCAATTTGAGATTTACGTCGGTTATCACCAACGTCACCTTTTTAGATTCTCTAAATACTCGAAAACTTACCCCGGGTATAGAATTTAAAATGAAATCGAACCAATCGACGTCGTACCACCCCGGTGGTATGATGACCGAACCGATACTTCCGAGTGGCAACGGCTCTAAATGACTCGGAGGAATAAAATCGAAATCATCACCCGTCACGATAAGACTTCCTCTTATAATCACTCCTGCTTCTCTACTATCTCTCAACTCGCTCAACTCGCTCGCACCCATTTCTCCTTCAATAAACTTTAAAGCCAATTCCTCACCTTCAAAGATTTTTCTTTCTCTAACAAATAATATTCTTACTAAAGATTGAAGCGTATTTAGTTCTAATTCAGTTTTGTTATTTCTGAATTCATGGCGGCTAAAATCAACCCTCGCCGTTCAGCTATAATAGCTCTTTTTCTTTTGTTTGATTCTAAAACGGATTCTAGTCTATCGTCTTCGTACGCTTTTATAAGATCGTTTATAGTTTTTGTAAAACATTTTCATCGTTAAATAAATAGTGGTATGGTATATCGGGTAACAATCGCTCTATAAAATCTCTATCCGGCGTTGTTATGTGTACATCTGAAAGAAACTCCGCGGGTATGAGGAGGTTTATCTGTGGTAAACGCGGGTCTCCCATCTAATGGCGTAAACCAATCCATTTCCGTGGCGCCGGAAATAAGAAAATAGCCTACGTTAAACAACACCCAATTTACGCGTATAGATTTTTGACCGTTTAAATTATCTACAACGTCTTCTAATTTAAACGTCTGCTCATTTTGAAACAAGTGAAACGAATGCATTTATTTTAAAGTCTTTTTATATTAAAACTGAAACTAAAATAATGAGTGATTTTAAGTCGTTAAAAGCAGATACAATCGATAGCCGATCAGGTAACGAGACTAGTAAATCAAAATGTAGCCAAGGCAAACGAGCTAAAACATCAAGCTGCACCCCAAGCAAAGTTTTTAAACAGCACTAAACCCAGTGAACTGGAGGTCATAGTTAATAATACCAACGGGTTTTTAACCATGTTTCCCGACTTAACCTCGGACTATAAATTGCCTCACGTTGAGACGGACGAGGATGTAGATCGTTGGAAATCACACCCCATGTCGTTTTATCAAAATCAGTTAAATTTTGCGATCTACTGCGCTACTACGGGCTGCGGTATTGGATTCGATCTTTTCAATGCGAGCAACCGTTACGTTTGGGCCATCTTTAACTTTCATTTATATTTTACGGTTAGAAAGATCCTGTACGACATTGCCGCTCCTTTACCGGGAGATGACGCATTTAACGCTCTAGACAACAGTTATAATCACAGAGCATTTACCGATACCTGTTTGTTGTTTGGCATAGATCAAAACAAGTCTTTTAAACAGACGAGAGACACAAAATCTAACGGTTTAGGTACCTCATATATCTTTAATAAAGGCAAGTTTGTGGCGGTTGGTGAATATGATAAAGCACTACCCAACAAACCCAACGTTCTTTACGGCGGCTACCACGGTCTAGACAGTCCCAAAAAGAGTGGAAGCCTTTACGTTCCTTGGACGGTTATTTACATCGAACAAAATGAATCGGTACAAAAGGCTTGGTTAGATTTTATACCCAACACGAGTTCGTTTACCTCCGCGGGAATCATAAAGATCAACGAATCAATTAGATCTTACGTGTACGCTTTACTCGGTGCGCAGGCTCAAACAAAAACGAGCGTATTATCACCGGGAACCGGATTAGACGCTCAGAGACAATTTAACGTCATCGTTGAAGATATCATCAATGCAGCAGACGACATGGAAACGAGTATCGATCAATTTCAAGACTCTTTGCAGTATGCCAGAACGCCTTTAAATTTTGTCGTGAAACCGGGGTTGTATTTAATTCCATCGGATATGAACTTGAGGGTTGGAACGCACGACGGCTATAACAACAATCTTCAAATCGCTACCCAGAGTATGAACACTGGTTTGGTGCCAGATTTAAACTCACAACCTCAACCGGACGACTCTTTTGATGACACCGATGACGTCGCGCCACCAACACCCCCAGAGCCTATGACGAACGACGTTGTAGCACCAACACCTGCACCTACACCCTCACCAACACCAGCGCCAACACCAGCATCAACACCTACAGTTTTAACCCAAGAGCCCACTAAACTACAAACTCACCAAGACGAAAAATTATCGTTGACGGTAGGAATATTAGCTATCGTTGGTATGGGTATTTTAGCTTACGAGGCAACGCGATAAGTCACACTCTAATCTCACAAGACAAAAAAAATAAGCCTTACCAACTTTGTGCTGGTAAGGCTTTAATTTTTTTGTTTAAACTTGATTACAACTATTACTACCATCGTTTTTGCAGGTACGCAAACACCAAGGCTCCCACACCCAAAAACAAAGCCCACACGTGTTCGGCCAACCACGATACGGACTTACTCAGCGCGTTAAATATCCAACTGAGTACGCTGCCTATGATACCCGGCAGAGCACCCAACGCGCTCACTCCCAGTTTTTGAAGAGCAGATGCAAAATTAGCGAGTTGTTTTGAAATCCACTCTTTGATACCACCTTTTGGTGTTGGTGTTGGTGCAGGTGTTGGCGATGGCGCGGGTGGGGCACCTGCACCTCTCACGCTAGCGACGATGCTACTCACTATCGTGCTGATGGCTAAACTAAAAGCGGCTAAAATACTCACTACGGTCACACCTTGTTCTCTAAACAGAGTTCTAATCTTTTCCGCCAGATTCGTGTCGTCGCCTAATATTTTATTAATCGTTTGTTTGATTCTAGCGATCTGACTTTTGAGCCCTCGTTCGTTGGCTTTTGCGGCTTCTAATCTGGCAGATCTTTCAACGTTCAAGTCGCTCAATTTATCGTTTAACTCTCGTCGACCCTCTTCGCTGTGAGATTCGTCGAGTTCCTGTCTCGTGGCTGCAATCTCTCGGTCCAGTTCTGTGAGACGCGCTAAATTAAGTTCTAGGTTACCTCTCAACGTCTGAAGAGTTTTGTCTAAACCCTGGAGTTCTCTGTAATTCAATCCTTCTGTTTGAGCGCCGGTGTCTTGTTCTAAATCGTCTATAATCTCGATAACCTCATCGGTGACTCTGGGTAGTTCTGTCATGGGGATACTCTCGGGTTGTATTGATTGCAGTTGTTGACTTTGATCGTCACTGAGTGTCTTACGTTCGTAATGCGTAAAGCCTAATTCCTTTCTAATAAAATCTCTACCGTTTAAACCCATCTTTCTTACATTTAACTCTATAGTCCTCAGAGTCAAGAATCTGTCTGGTTTTCTTTGATCCGTTAACCTTAGTAAGCCTTTACCAGTGTCATAAAATAAACCGTCTGGTTTGAGAATAAATTTTCGTATCTCGGAGATTGGTTTATTGTATATGTTATAAGTATCGTAAAACTCATCAACGCGACCATTAGTGACCATGCTTCTTCCTTGATCTAAAACGTCATCTATGTCGGTAGTGAGGATTGGTGGTACAGGAGTATCAAAGTTGTCGTCCAAATTGGTCTCTGCTACATCATCATCGCCATCGTAATCGTAATCATCAACGGGGTCAAAGTCAAATCCTCCCTCAGCCATTTATTTAATAAACCTATTTAAATTATGCCGTTTTCATTATACTGCCCGGTAGTATACCCTGGGTCACCAACCAATTTTGCGTGGCCAGAGCTCCACTTATAATACCCGTCAATTTAGCCGCATCTTCTACGCTTAGTTTGTTTAAATCCGGCGCTTTCATTTTGAGTAGTTTAGCTCCTACCATGGCGTATCCCATCGAAAGACCCGATATGACGGCTCCGTGGTAAATCGTATTAGCTATTCCGTTGGTGTCAAAGTTACTCATCGTTTTTAATATAACAATTTTTAAATTGCTGGTTTATTCCATGTCTAGCGTTTTGGGGACGCTGGGTGTAGTGGGTTGCGTGACTATCGGCACTGGCTGTATCACCGGCGCAGTTGCCTTACTTTTTAGTACCAGCAGCCCCACCCCTATTATAGACGCTATAGCCCCCCACATCGCCCAAGAGTTGTAGTCTGGTGAGCTCGTATTATCGACCGATGTTACGTCCATTTTTGCTAATTTTAATTTCATCTGTCTATTGTGCTCGGCTAAAGCTTTACCCTGCTGAATTCGTTTAGGATTTTTAGTCTTGGTCACTCTCGTTACCGTCGGTGACGACGTTGTTTTATCGGTTGGGGCGTCTCTGTCTCTGCTGGTTGAGCTGCAGGCGTTGCTGTCGCTGCTTTCTGATCTTCCATTTATTATATTAGGTTTATTAAATTTCAAATGTTTTGTTGTGATAATCGTAGCAACTAGGGGTGATATAAAAGTTCCGTACTTGTAACAAACGTCGCTCAACATACCAGCCATACTCGCGCTTATAATAGGATCAGAACTCAAGTCGTTGGTGAGTTCTTTTTCAGAATCTATAGTGACGTTATATCCTAAAACTTGTACGGGTGTAACCACAGCTAACACTCTCGAAAATAGACTTAAAGTGTATTTACCAACGGTTTGAACAATTTCATTTCCAAATTTAGTTTCGTACAGATGATATAGCTTTTCGAGTTCTTTACTGTCAAGAGCTTCGATATGTTTAACGGTGTATTCCTTTCCCAAGTACTTTCTAGAGTTTCCGGATGCTACGACACCGCACAAACGATCTTTATGTTCTGCGTTGTGATCTTGTTCGTTCGTTAAAGTAAGTTTTAGGTCCTCCATTTAATTAGAAAGGAATTTAATTTTGTTGTAGCTGTTGCAACTTTGTTACAAAAGCAAAGGTATTCGTAGGTGTAAAACGATAGATTAAGTGATATGATGATAATAGCCAAAAACTGCAAATACTCGAATATTGCTATCATTTACTAACAGCAAAATGTATTTTGTTGACGTTTATTGATTAACAAATTGAAATACAAGTGTAGCTTGTTAAATAGGTTGCTACTCAACTAGCTATTAATTGTTACTCACCTAGCTATTAATTGTTACTCACCTAGCTATTAATTGTTACTCACCTAGCTATTAATTGTTACTCAACTAGCTACTCAAGTAGCTCGTAACTAACTGGAGGTTCGGTGTATACGACCAATTTACTATATTTCACATCTCTCAAACGTCGTTTTATATAATCTCGTTGTTCAATGGGTACGACGTCATTTTCGTCTAACGCTTGATCAAACGATGTTTTATCTTTGCAGTAAAATAATGCCAACCAAGCCGTGTTTTCTCTATAATCTTTTAAAACGCTGTTGTACTTTTGGGTCAGTAACCAACAGCTGTGATTTACGTGTCTTCCGCTAAATGCCATCTTGCTTAGCGCGCACGTCTTTACGATATTTAATCTCTTGATCCGAAGAGCAATCGTCCACGATAAACAACGTGGCAACACCTTCGAATATTTTCCTGTAAAAATCGATCGCTTCGTTGAGCGTCATCTTGTACAATTCCGGATCGCAGAGGTATACCTCGGGATCTGCTTGAATCCACTTTCTTTCGATGTACTTTTTGTTTTTAAATATGGTAGGGCAAATGATGACTATCGCCTCAAATGTATTTTTATAGTCTGACTCTAACAGATCCAAAATCCATTTGGTTTTGCCCGAATTTGTTTTGCCGACGATTAAAGCGCAATGCGGTTGTGTCATTTAACTTAACAGAGATTTAAAATTCCCGTCTTCCAAGTTCAATTGAGCATCCATGACCAAAAAGACGTACATCGTGAGGTCACCTTGACCTTCGGCTTCTCTGTTAAATTGAATGTTGATGCCTCCTCCGTCTCCGAGTTTCCTACCGGATCCGTGAGCGGAATTGTCGTCGTTACTTCTAAAATCGAGCCACAGACCGTACTTGTCTTTTAGGTAGTCTCCGAGGTCAAAACCCGTCAAATTTAAGTCTTTAGCTACTCCACGCCCGCTTTCGGTATCGCTGTCTCCAAAGAACTTGTTGATTTCATTCCAGTGTTGATACTGAAACATGCCTTGACTGTAGAGTTGATTGGGTTTACCTTCTACGGTCACCGATGTTTTGGTTATTTTTGGATTGTAAAATCGCTGCGGATTTTTGACAGCGGGATCTTTAAACAAAAACAAAATACCCTTGAGACTCCTTATGGGTTGATTGACGCTGACGTTCCAAAGCGTGTCCGATTTGTTGACGGATCTAACTTCTAGCGAGTGGATTTTATCAAACAGATATTGCATTAACCCCTTGTGTTTATTCCTGATGGTGATAGCTAGGTCTCTGTTGGTCACCACTTCGTATTCGAGAGACAAGTCTGAGATAGAATACATCGCCGCCGTATCTGAACTGTTGACTACTTTTCGTGATCGTTAAACTTTATCTCGTACGTCAGAGGTTGTTTTAAACCGCTGGGGTAAAAGGGTGATGCGAAGTCAGTATGTCAATGTCTAGGGAATACAATATCTGTTACCATAGGCATCCGCGATAGCTTGATCCTTACCGTTGTTGGCGCCCGCGTTAGCATCTTCAGCCCCAGTTCTTAGTTTAGACACGTTTTCTTTTCTATGCCCGAGTACGCCATGTTTCGAGTCGTCGAGCTGTTGATCCAATTGTCTTTAAAGTTGTGATACACGTCGGCGTGACGATAACTCACAATTTCGTGACCTTGAAGCCTGACGCTGATTTCGCTGACTAAATTTTTGGCCAAATTACCAAAAATGGTTCTATTGTTGTCGCTTCCACCTTCGAGTTCTAAATTGAAAGCTAGTTTACAAGTGCCGGGTACGATCACGTCGTCTACACCCAATTGAGGAAACTTGACCCTCAGCGTTTGCCCCGCCGATATACTACTAGGATTGTGGGTAATGACCACCTCTTTTCTCTCACCCTTGATAGATCTGGGTATTTTTAATAGTCTGCTGGGATTGAGCTTTTTTCCATACGCATTCATTTTATTTATACGAGTTTTAAATTTAAAGGTATCTGTAAGCCAAGAAGCCCACCAATAGCGTTCCCCCCGCGATAAACACCAGTTCTTTTTCTATTTGTTGGTCGCTAGGCTCGTAAAAATCTTCGAGTTTGGGTTCGCGTTGCAGTCCTACGGGTAGTTCGGTAGATTGTCCACTCACCTCGTTGTAGTAACGCAACGCTCGGTCTACGTTAGAAAATGTTTCTTTAGAAGCATTTTGTTTTCTGATACGTTCGTTTAAAAAATCTAGATATTTCGTTCGTTCTCGTTGCCACTTATCTTTGGTGGCCGAGAGTTGTTCTATCGCTAAATCGTGTCTCTTACGCTCCTCGTCACTCTGTTTCAGATTTGAAAATAAAAAGTTTGAACCAGTAAAAGCTAAGGCGTTGACGATCGCGCCTCCTAACATCATAGCAACGCTAGCCATATTATTATTATAAACGTCTTTTATATTAAATAATATGCAAACATTATCTAAACTGTATTATAGCCCGAGCGGTTATTGGAGAGGTGAAAGTGCCGTCGACCATTTACACGATAAAACAAAAATCGATAAAAAGGTAATCAGAGATTGGCTTAAAAAACAAGCGATATGGCAAATTTATCTACCGGGTCCTGCGTATGTACCCAGGCCTACGAGTACATCACGAGAGTTTGAAACACCAAACGACTTTCACCAAATGGATGTGCTATACCTACCCTGGGATAAAGTAAAACGCAAGACTTATAAATACGCTTTGACGGTTGTCGACGTTGCGAGTCGATACCACGAAGCAGAACCTTTGGTTTCTAAAACGGCAGATTCCACGCGAGATGCTATCGTCAAGATTTACGCGAGGTCGCCTTTGAGTTACCCTAAAACGTTGAGAGTAGACGCCGGTACCGAATTTAAAGGCGCTTTTAAAAAATGGATGGCCTCAAAAAACGTCGAGATTATCGTCGGCGAACCCGGAAACCACCGATCGCAGGGTATCGTAGAAAGATTTAATCGAACGCTAGCCGAGAGACTGTTTGGTCATCAGTACGCTCAAGAAATGTTAAATCCCGAGAGTAGAAACACGCAATGGGTCGAGCGATTACCCAGCGTGATCAAAGCTATAAACGATGAAACGACGAGATTAATAGCTAAAGCGCCGTCAGAGGCGGTTAAACTAAAACAGGTCCGGCAATCGCCGGCTAACCCCGTTAAAACAAAAGAGCAACAATTACCGCAAGACGCTATGGTTAGATATTTATATTACCCGGGTGAGCAAGAGGGTGGGACTGCGAAAAGAGCCACGGATCCCATTTGGAGCGTAGACATCTTCAACGTGGAAAAAAGAACGAGTCAATTTAAAATGATTGAAGGTAAAAAAGTCACGACGGGTCCTACTCTTTATTACCTGCAAGACGGCCCAAAAAGGAGTTTTGTGAGACAAGAGCTTCAAGTCGTACCCGAGGACACGCAATTACCGCCTAATTAATATCTAGATTACGGTGACCATAAGCGAGCGTGTGTATTCCATCCGGTAAAATGTACCTCTTTGTGTCCAACGGACTCAACGATAGTTTATTTTGAGATACGGTGTAAAGGATGTGATTTTCCGATCTAATGTGAGTCATGGTTTCGTAATGAGATTTCTTGTTTAAGATGCAGTCGTAATAGTGTCGGTGTTTTAATTTCTTAGAGGTGACCGATTTTGTGACTCCCTTGGCTTTTTTCAAGTTGATGTCAGCGGTTAAAATCGAGTACATTTTAGGTCTTATACAAACGACTTCTTTGATTATTTTACCTCCAAACTCGTCTTTAAATTTACCGATCACTTTCTTATTGGTTGGGTCGTACAAAGGATGATCCGTCGGATAATTCGAAAGGTCGTATTGTTGCCCGTTTTGCTGCATATCTTTGTATACGTCGTCCGTGTAGACGCTTAAGAGTAAACTGTCCGTGTCCGTATACAGTAATCTGACTCGGTCTCCATACGTCACTTTCATTCGATTATAATAAAATCGTACATCAGCGTCTTTGAGAGATCTAATATACTCACTCCGCAGTAGATCGGTTTGTTTAACACGGTTTTAGTCTTATACATTTCGACAAATGACAACTCGCATTCTTTAAAGATCGATGTCTGTTTGTAGTTTGGTTTAGACACTATCATTTTGTATCTTTTATGCTCATCCTCTCTGAGTAACTTTGCGTCCATTCTATTCCTAACGTCTTCCATCGTTTTTAAAAAAACGCTATTATTCATGAGTTTAAAAAAATCTTTTTCAAAGTTAAAAGTTGCTTTAGTTCTGAGTTGAGTGTTTTTGTCGATGTACGACTTCATCCAAGGCTTCTGTTTAAACCCCAAGACGCGATGTACTTTTTGAGTTTTAACTGAGCTCGATATAAAGCTGTAAAGTGATGTAGTGCAAAACGTACTTGCGTTTGGGTTTTAGCGTGCCGGTTAATTTGGGTACTTTGCTACTAGGCTCGGTATCCAATAATTCGTTTTGATAATCAGACATCCATTCTTGTGGTATGATTATGTTTTCTGGCGCTAGCGGGTAATCGTTGTGCCAATCGTGAAGAGCGGCTGGGTAATCGAGGTCCACCTCTAAAAATAACCCGTATCTGACGTTTTATCAATCGACATGATATACTCGGTATTAAATTCCTTAGGCTTTAACCACTTAAAATCTTTGTATGGCAAGTACTGGCTCATAGCCCAACCGTATAGGTTATTAGCGTCTAGATAGGTCACGTAACTCGTTGGTTTATCCGGATCGTGGTCGGGCAGATATTTATTGTTTGCTTTGTGATATCTCGCGCTACCGACGCTCGACATGCCTCCTCGTTTTGCTCTCTCAAAAAATAAATGTTTGTCTACGTCTTGCAATAGTTCGAGTTCTATCTGAGAATGTTTTAACAGTGCATCCCACGATAACCCGGGTGCGGTGAAATAATTAGCCGGATCTAACTTATAATTCTTTTTACACACGCGTCTAAAATTCTCAAACACGCCGGCTAGTAAAAACGTGTCGGTAGTCACGTACAAGTCGTGATATTCGCCCAAGTTTTTTACCTTAAACTCTTTCCACACTCGCCGAGCTCTGTCATAGTCTTCTCGCGATATCCCTTCGTCTTTTAGACTGCTGTAAAACTTTTCGATTGGTGGTAGACTGGTCTCTTCAAATTTATCAAACGAGTCCATATATTCGTAAGGGTAAACTCCTTTTTGTAGTAAAAGGTCTAAACTCTCTGGCGAATTTTTAAAATGTTTTCTCAGTAAAGTAAACGACTCTTTTGGACAAGCTTTGACTAAGTTGTCAAGCGATGACGCCATAAAATTGAACGAGTCTATAAATCGTAGATTTCCGATTGAAAACGAAATGTACTTTTCTGAATTTCTAGGGATACAGTTTATTTTACCTTTGCAAACAGAAATGCCTTGCATGATCAAATGCGCGTCGTAATTTTGTAAATTGTGTAATATGACCGGTATCGTAGTACAACCGGGTTTAACACGTAGCTTGGTGTTACAGTAGGCGTGCGCGGCACCTCTATATCTACCCGTGACGTGGCAGTGATCTCTCACCTTTCTAAATTTGTTGATTTTCTTTTGCATTCGAGACATTTAGACTCGATAAATCCATTTTGTTTTCGTACTGATGTTCTTTTATTTGTTTTTCTGTTTTTGGTTTTTTGGGTTTCTGGCATTGACAGTTGCTCGAGTAATTGGGATAAATTGGTTTCTCGCAAATCCAACACGTGTTTGTTTTTTCGTGATGTTTTTTATCTCGCTCAGTAAATTCCATGGGTATGGGATTAGCAAATATGCAATTAATATCTCGTTGTAATTGTAACATCTGCTCTACAAACTTAGTTGTGGCGTCTTTGCCCCTGTAAGTTTCTCCATACATATTTTCACCATCACATCTAACGACTACCAACGAATAACCGCTTGCTTTGTGAATGTTTGTCTTTTGCGTGTTTTCCTTTTTATCGTGCTGAGTTTTTTCTAGTACCGATTCAAAGTCGGCGTAAATGACAAATGGTGCGTCCTGTGCAAATCTGTGGTTTTTAAATTTTAATACGTTGTTCTCGGGAAAACGGATTTTAGACGGAGGTTTGTCTATTCCCTCACAATCTTGTTTGTGTCTGTCTAGTTTTTCTTGCGTTCCGTAGTGTGACAGACATCTTCTACAAAAATATTTCTTGTGTCGATCTGCCGTTACAGTATAAAATAATCTAGAAAATTGTTTTATCCAACAGTAGTGACTCTTATCACCGTTGGAAAACAACAACAGATCGATAGCCTCAACGGTAGGATCTGTGTTTTTAGATAATGCCAATACATGTATGTTATCTTGTTCAGTATAACCAAAAACATTTATTGACAGATTATTTTGTCTTTCTACCCTAGACATTTGATCCACTGGTGTGGGAAAGTCTATATTTTCGAATTTCAATCCATCGTTCGTGTTGTATATCGTAGTTCTCTCTTCATGGACCTGATATTTTGGGTTGTTTTCGATTCGCTGTTTTACTTTGTCCAAATATTTACGAAGAGCGGCCCTCAAACACCATCTCAAACATTCGTTGTCTTTGTTTTGTACGTTGATAATCGCCTTTTTATTTTTGAGATAGTCGGGTAGCTCTATGTAAGAACTACCTCCTGCTTGAGCATAACGGTTTACGTTAATGTAAAACGCGAGTATTTTATCGACTACCCAACCTGATCCTCGATTTGTATGACTCGCGTGTTTTTCTTTACTTGATCGATCGCTGCTTTAAGAATTTGCTTTACCTGACTCTCCCTCAAAATAACCACATTGTTACTGATAAAGGTAAATTCAGCAGTCACCCGTTCTCCATCAGGTACATTTTTAACGTATCTCACTGTAATCGCAATCTGAACCTTAATGTTAGTGAGTTCTCTCAGTTCTGATACGACTTTGCTTTCGATCTGTCGCTCGTGAGTGCGAAAAAACAGTTCAACGTCATTATTAAACTGTCTCGGAATCAGTTCCCAGTTTCGAAAGTTATTTCTAAACCTTCTCGTACCTCTGAAGTCAGCCTCTTGAAAATCTTCGGGAGATTTAAATCTCTTGATCGCTGAGAATAAATCTTTTTTCAAAAATCGACCATTATAACCAGTCGGTACGTATTCTAGATTGTGTTCATCTACAATCTGTTTGAGCTCATGTAGTGTCTTTTTCCTCAAGTTTTTAAATTTACTCTCTTCAGCCCTTATGGCTTGAATATAGTCTCGACGAGTATAATTTTCTCGTTCATCGATCTCTATATTATTTTGATCAACGTAACTCTTCAATGCAGCCTTGACCCACCGCGAATAGCCTTTAGGTGATGGTTTTGAGTTGGTCTCCATTTAATATATATATATAGATATTATCTATTCAAATATGGACTAGATAATATTTTTTTTATTTAATTTTTTTTGAATAAATCCAAAATGTTTATCCACTGACATCAAAATTAGACTCGGGAATAAAGAGGGCCAACTTTGAATTACAAGTACATGTACATTGGAAGTGAGTTGACACTCTTCGAGAGTGCATGAGAATGCATATGAATAGATTTTGAACGGCCTTGACCGTACAAAATCTATCATGCTTGAAATGGGAATTTCCCAGTACAATTACGCACAATTGTACTGGAAAATTCCCATTGCACAATTGTGTGTTGTGTAAACCCCAGTTCTATTAAACTGATCAGTCATAATTGGTCATCACATTGTTTCATAAGTGGTGGAAATTTTGGAATTTTCTAGAAAATTCCAAAATTTCCACCACTTATGAAACACTACATGTATGATCATGACTAATCATTTTTGGTTATATAAGTAGACAAATGAAAAGCCCTGCCATTCAACAGACATTCTACCCAGCAGATAGACTTTCATCAGCCTAGCAGCATCAACAACTGCAGTAATATCTACACTTGTTTTAATCAAGCAACCCCCACTGAAAAGGTAAACTATAAGCTATGGTTTTTACTAGAATTTTTAATAAAAGTATGCGAGGGAGCTGTACAGCACGTAACAAAGTTTTTAAGTGAACTTTTAACTGTATAAATCATTATTATTTGTTCAGATCCTAAAAGAGGAATCGATCGAGACACAACGTATATCCAGCAATCTAAACAAGTTGTCTGCACCATCAAAAGGTAAACATAAATATTCACCCTTGACTAGTGTGGTATATTACCCGTAAATTGTATGAAAGGTACTCACAATAATCGGAAGTAAACGACACAATTTTGCAGTAGCGCGTACAAGACTCACGTTCCACACAACAACCTTTTACAATTTCAACCCTGGAGGGCACTATCACACAAATGCATGTCGACTAGATTTTTGAGGAAGGATATGAGCAGTTGCAAAGCACATAACATTTTTTTTGTAAATAACTTTCAACTTTTTAGTATTTGTATTTTTCTGATACAAAAGCAATCATGACTACTATTTGTAACAAAAGTTTGTCCAAATACTACATCAAAATTACCATTTCATAAAAAGGATGAAAATATATATATGCCACTTTATTTATTATTATTTTTTTTTTGTTCTCTCTCTTTTTAGAAACACTATGGAGATTCCACGGCAGACCATTGAGATGACTCACGTTGAGGAGGGTCTGAACGAGGCAAACGAAATCGTTTCCTCGTTCAGCGACTGGTGTGTTGCGGGGTTCGCTCAGTGTCTACAGGTATTAGCACAGGTAAAAGGACTGATGGCCGCGACTCCACAGTTTAAGGATGACGTTGAAGCCCTTCAGCGCCGTTTTCGTAGTCCACCACCACTCCCCATTTTAGAAATACATGAACCTGAAGATGAGCAGCCTCCAGTACCAAAAAAAAAGCTGTAAATTACCATGAAATCTATAACAAAATGACGAATAGTTATAAACCACGGCGGCAGCAAGAAAATGGGGATATTCCAGAAGTAACGGTAGATCAACGTTATAGATTAAGTTATTTAGAAAAATGCTTAAAGGACTGTGATGAAATATACAAACAGGGGGAAAACAGGGCTCTGTTAAACGCAGCAAGGTTTGGGCATTGGTTGGAAGTTTCTTTTAAAACATTTCAAAAGGATAAAAAAGGAGGGTACTTTCGCCGAACTTCGATTCATGGTTGAAAAACAATTGTGGCATTGGAAAAAGGTGGGCTAGGGTATTGAGAAAATTTTACGATCTGGTACTTATTTATCCCCAATTACTTCACTGCCGCCTTCCTTAACTTTTTCAAAAAAACAAAACGCATATAGTAAATATCTTTAGCATAGACACAACTACAGTTGAAAAATGGCCACACAGATTTCAATGCGATTTCAATCACTGTGGTCCTCGTACATAGGTAGTTTGATTTTTTAACACAATGTCTAGATGTCATTGACCTCGAGAGGAGAAGTATGCTTCTCTTTGCTAATAATACTGATGACATCATTCTTATCGATGAAACTTATTACAGTTAGAGGAGAAGTATGCTTCCCTTTGCTAATAATACTGATGACATCATTCTTATCGATGAAACTTAATTTACAGTTAGAGGAAGCAAGCTTCCCTTTGCTAATAATACTGATGACATCATTCTTATCGATGAAACTTAATTTACAGTTAGAGGGAAGCAAGCTTCCTTTGCTAATAATACTGATGACATCATTCTTATCGATGAAACTTATTACAGTTAGAGGAAGCAAGCTTCCTTTGCTAATAATACTGATGACATCATTCTTATCGATGAAACTTATTACAGTTAGAGGAAGCAAGCTTCCTTTGCTAATAATACTGATGACATCATTCTTATCGATGAAACTTATTACAGTTAGAGGGAAGCAAGCTTCCTTTGCTAATAATACTGATGACATCATTCTTATCGATGAAACTTATTACAGTTAGAGGAAGCAAGCTTCCCTTTGCTAATAATACTGATGACATCATTCTTAATCTATGTTTATTAGATTATATTTGTTCAAGTTACATGTTTGTAATGGTTAAGTCATACTTTTTGAATAAAATAAACAACTCAGACATGTAAACCTAAGAAAACGTGTTGTTTAAATTTATTTGTAAGTATTGATAGGAGGCATACCAGTCGCTACGAGTCTAAATAGAGATCTTCAAGACGGCGACTGGTAAGAGCCTGGTCTGGGGCCTAGACAGAGGGAGATATGGGGTTTGTCGCCGTACCCCCCACTTATAATATAACAACTCGGAGAGAGAAGAGATATATTTGGGGAGCTAGAGGGGAGATATATTTGGGGAGTGGGGAGAGAGAGGGGTGGGGGTAGAGAGAGAGAGGGAAGGGGGGGTGGGGAGGGGGAAGAGGAGGGGGATCTATTTTGGAGGGGGTCATTTGGAGGGGAGGGGGGTAATTACGGAGGGAAAGATAATGGGATTTGGAATAGTGCCTGTCCATCTCCCTACTAATGGCCCTGTAATTCTCTTGTTATAAAAAAAAAACTCTTCCGTAATCCAATTTAAAATATCCCACACCAAAAGTCCATCATATAAAGAAATATTACTAATCTGTTTTATTTTTTATTGTATTCAAATATAGGTTTCAGACAAGTTATTTGATTAAATACCTCCATATTAATGATGTGCTCTCGATGATCTTCATTAAGTTATTTTGTTTCTCTTAATTAAAGAGATTTCAAGTTGTATGTTGTATTTCAACGGACTACTTTGTTCTCTTTCTTGCGTTTTTTTATTCTCTTTCTGCATACACACACACGCATCTTCGTCAATCGTGGACCCCGTATTGTCCCTAATCCTCATTCGTTAGTGTATGCCCTAACTTTTTAGCAACATCTCTCATTGGTTTTGTACACAAATTTCAATCGTGGACGTTCGGTCAATCGTGGACATATTGTTTATTCCCTAACCCTTTGTCCTAGGTCCACAATTGCCGACGTTTACACTCACACTGGCATACTCATTAAAACACTTCGTTTCTGCGGGCCTCGTCTCTGGAATGCCATTGATTAATCTACTTAATCTCTTAAGGAACTGATCGATTATGATCAAGTTCAAGCAGCGTTTCAGATCAGGTGTCTCGGCCTCCTGCTGCACTTCAAGCCATTTGTGGAAGTTCAGCTGAGCCGATTTGCGAATCCGTTAAATGATCATCTCCTCTCTTTGAGTCGGTCTTGAACTTGAGACGGTCGGCCTGTGGAGTCAAACAGTAACGATGTTTGATCACCTCACCTATTTTGCCCAAAGACCTGCTCTTCGGTCTCACTGAGCAAGTGAAATTCCTTCTGGGCTTATCCTGTGAGATATGGCTCTATCAATCTGGGATGCTCTGCCTTTGGTTTCTTGGCTGCAGTGGGCAAGTCTCTGGAACGTAGCGATATAGCGGATGATATATAGTCATCCGAGCTGAGTTTGTGAAAATCCGGCACTTTGGGGCCGACTTGGATCACTGGAGTCTTATGAGTGGTTTGTTTCACGGCCTCCACCAACGACTTACAGAGGTTGTCAGTTTCTTGTCGGCGAATAATCTCGAGTTCCTGTATGATGAGTAAGGTCTGGTGCACTAAATCCTTGTTGCTGAGTTATACAATCGATGGAACGCTGCGATCCCACCTTGCGAATATACAATTTAAGTCTCCACATATATAACATTCTTGGTAGCTTGTCACTCTAAAAGTAAGTTAGTTATTCTAGAACTAGCTTTATAATTCACGCAAGCCGTACACATCACGTAACGCACATTGGCGGGTTCTTAGGAACTTGTATTCATGTTTAATCAATTGTAGGTCTTGTTTCCGTAATTTTAAGTGTCATTGTTTTGACAGTGTTTTCTAAAATATCTAGTGTTTTTTTTTTACATTTAAGACTAATGTTTAATTCAAATTTGTATTTGTAATATTTTAGCTACTGTTCAAATTTGTAATGCGCATTTGAACATTTTATGGTATATGCGCATAATAATTACAATTTTATATTATTATTATTAATGTAACTAAATGGCCCCTTAAAGACCTGGGCGTGTTGTGATCACGCTAGAGCTCCTACTCCTCACGAGGGACGTAGCATCGCTGCCGCTCTCCAGCCAAATACCACGGACCGGCCGTCTACATGGTCCATGCCCAAGGGACCCCGAATTTAAGCCAAGACCATGATGCAGATCCAAGCCTGAGGCCTACCATGACGGGAAACCAAGACCTGTCTCTCCGGTGACCGGATCTGAAGCCAACACACCGCTCTGTCTACGCCCCTCATCACACTTATCTTTAATTATGGATACCGGTATCCCCTTAATTAAATTATAATTAATTGTATTGTACTGTGTAATTTAATTGGGTTTTTACCTTTCTTGATTTGAGAGAAGTTAATATTATTTCGTTCTTTAAAACTTAATCTTCGTCTCAGTCGTCCTTTTTATGGGTTCTGTCTTGTCTGTCTCATTTTACATTATAATTCAACCCAAAAACCACAACAGCAAACATCTGACTTCGTAACATGAGCGATAGGGCATCCTCAATCAGTTGTGACAAATCACACAGAGTGGTAACACGGTCCTGTTTGGTATTAACCGCGTTGACATCGTTGTATTCCGCCGTAAAACGGCTGAGATAGGCGGATCGATCAGTCGTTTGGTCTTTGTTCCACTAGCCAGGTGACAGAGGAAATTACCAGCGCCGATAAACTCGATTTAGATACGATTTAACACGGCGTTCAGTCGACGATAGCCAGAAGGACATAGCAGTTCGAGCGGAGAAACTTCAAAATGAAAGTTGCCAAAAAGGAAGTCACATCTAATCAACAGTTCACATATTATAGTTCGATTATACGATGCTGAATTTGGCATAGCGAGAGTAGATCTCCAAAATTACGAACGATAAATTTCGGAAAGTCAATGTTCCTCACACTTATCGCCGATTTCGTTTACGTATACAATTTAAATCCAATTTAAATCCAATCGAATCCGTCTTCCATGAGTCAATCCTGACGACTACGCCAGTATAACAAGATCTTAAGTGTTATTGAAAAATGCTCAGATAATTGACTAACATGAATTCCAAGATTTGAACGATGAAACAACGATTGGTTTAGTGACGACAATTAAATGTGATTGGCAATCATCTGGATTATTTCCCAAAATCAATAAAACAGTCCCACAATGCAACACACGTGTACTTGTCAACTCTACTTCAATTTTATTTATTTATTTCTTGTTATTTTAACAGGGTAGCCCCATTAGCTGTCAATGAACTGTTCTCCCTGGGGGCCCTGGATGATCAATCGTGGATCTCCTATTGCGCCTCTTTTGTTTGTACTTTAAGTTTTTAGGAAGACCTCCCATATGTTTTGTACACGATCGTCAATCACGGAACTTCGGGAATTGTGGATTATGTTGGTCAACGTCCCCTACTAAACCCTTAAGGGGCCGGGGGCGGAATCCGCTCCCTCAACTTTTTCCGCGATAGCTTAAAAAAAAAAATAAAACCAATCGAATCCGTCTTCCATGAGTCGTCGAGCCATGAGTTCCTTGAGCCTTGCGCATCTTTTGATACCAAAAACATGAAAATCTGACAACGTGTTGCCGCACAGCGAAAAATGTTCTGGCGCTACGCGCCTTCAAAACTGAATTTTCCCGTAAACGTAGTGTTCACAGAGCAGAATTACCATTCATGCATATGAATACTAAATTATCCATAACTCCAAAACCCTTTGACCTTAAGTCATGAAATTTCGAGGGTATGTTTGTAATAAGTAGTTATATGCATGTACAGAGTTTCAATTTGTTTGTCACTCGATGACCAAGATTTTATCGGAGGTGGAATCTGCCCCCCCCCCCCCCGGCTGAGAGATGATCAAAATAGCCCAGCCCTTTTAGGATTAATGCATAAACAAACCCACAGGCTTGATTTACATACACTATGTGGACAATCTTTGTGGACAATCTTTGTTCTCCTGTAGATATGAAATGCACTGGAACAATGTTTTGAAAGTTAACTGTTGACCTTGATTCTTTTCATGTTCTACTTCATTTTGCGAAATAAAACCATAACCGCTAAATGTCACTTCAGATATGGACTGCACTTGTGTGAACATATGCAAGTCCACGCAGTGTCTCGAAACCCTACGTTGCGTGAACGTCTTTTTGTTTACAAGTCCGCATAGTGAATGCAATGAGTACTCAGCCTTACACACAAATACTTGGGGGAAGACCTTTTTCCCCTTTCCCCCCCCCCTTTGTTTCTATTGCATTCTCAAACTCCACGGCGTTTCCCTTAAGTGGTAAAGGGTGAGTAAAAAAAAAAGCGGAACACAAACCCCCAAAAATTTATGTCATATTAAAAAAAAAAAATTTGGCACCAAACATAATAATGACTGGAAAGCCAACTTAGTAAGCTGCTTTAAGATTAAAAAAATACTGAAATTACTCAATCTGTTCAAAGAATATCACCATCTAAACACAATGAACTTTTAGCTCTTTCGTAAAAAAAAAATGCGATTTCAAGAATTGTCGTCACAATTGTCTTCAAACATCACCAGCGATAAAACTCAGCTTAAAAGTTAACAATATTAAACAAGTCTTTTTAAATACCCAATTTGCATGAAATATTTCCATTGACCAGCCATTCTGAAACGATTGAATAAAATGGCGTCTCCTCTTGAACAGGCTTTACTAGGCTTGGCTAGTCTGGCTTGGAGAAAGGCTTCAAATTTGCTGGGGTAGGAGCTTCCTGTGTCCTTTTGTAAAATTGCCAACAAAATAAGGTTAAAAGAGAGGGACACAGGACGCTGACGTTACCCTCAAATCCACAACGAATGTCATGTTGATAGAGCATATAAGAAAAAAATAGACGTGAAACTTGGATATACACATTTCTATCAAGTAAACGCCAACTAGTTGTAGATGGTGATGGTTCCATCCAATTTTGTTTTTGTTTTTAGTAACGTCGCACAAAACGCAGCCATTGCGTACACCACCCATAAAACTCAACAAAGGCAATACATTTGCACCCCCTACCCTTGCTTTTCATATTAAATTTGGGGCGTAACATTTTTGACCACCTTTTTGGGAATAGACCAAAAAAACAAAACCAAAAAACCCAAATTGTTCTGAATCCGGCTTTGATGGCTCCCCAATCGTCATCATCATCATCATCATCATCATCTGTGGGTTTTTTTTTACAAACATCTATGCCCTTGGTTAACAAAATGTACCTTTCTCATTGCTGTCAAGTGTTATACATAGACAAAATGCAATAATAATACTCAGGAAAAAAAATGTTTGGAGTGTTACCTGTAAACGTTGAAACCACCAAAATCCAAGCGATTGCTCCAGCCATCCTGCCTGATGCGATGAGCGTGAACTTCTGTCGATCGTATATCAAAACAAACCAACTCGAGTACTGAACTGTACTCTAATCTATCGGGCTCGCCTAGGAAGTGCGCATCACGTACAAGCTGACGCCAAGGCCAGCCAATCAAAATGAACCGTAATCATGGGGGATTGATCAATACAAGTACGGAGTTTGGGCGGCATTAGCAATATGCGCCCCCCTTCTCTGTTGATAGCAACTTGGTTTGCTCCCCATTCACATTGACGCCAAATTTGTAACCTGCGGAGTCGTAAATATTCACGAATCAATCAGATATTGTGGAGCACAGTATATACGAGATGTTACATTTTGGCATAAAAAAATTAATCTGTTTTTGTGATCAGGCACAGACATATGAGATAGTATAGTTTTCCCACAACTGTATATTTTCTGCTGCCTTCTGTTTGGTCGCACCACTTCATCATCCGATGCTAGTTGGCGCTTCATACGACATAAATATCCTACGTCCTCTCCGGTGGTGTGCCCATTCACAGTTTTTGAGCAACTACAGCAACTATGGTTGGCTTTCCGATATAGCCGAATGTTTGGTATAACGGTGCTCGGTAAAGCGACGTTCCACTGTATATCGTAAACCATTAAAAGGGTAAAGAAAGGTAAAGGGGACAAACCTGTGTTAAGGGAGTGCCTATCTCTCTTTCGTTAGCGATTGGGCCAGACTCTTAAGCTGCTATGGGGGGGGGCGCCACACCTCCTCCACAGCGAGTATGTTACCTTCCGATCATTGACTAAGGCCGGTAACCATTTAACGCCTGGGTTGAGAGGAGTAATTGAGGTAAAACGCCTAACGCAAGGGCACAACCTATGGCCCCGGTGGGGCTCAAACTCAAACCAAACGATCACGAATCCTGTGCTCTACCGCTAGACCACACGTGCCCATATGCCAAATACAGGCATGCAACTTTTCCTCGGATCAGCTGATTTCCTCTTTTTTGACTTCCCATGTGTGCCATTGAAAATAGAAAAACACTGTACAAAGTCTTGGAAAGATTTGAATTTCCTCTTTTTTTGTGAATTCCCAGTTGCATGCCTGCAAATAGGCAAAGTTACGTGAACACGGGTTTTCTTTTTGCCTTGCGACGCCGCTACAATATCAGCTTCTTTGCCTGGTCATATTGCCCAAAGAACTTGTCCTATAAAAAAATGTGAAGGTATCTATTATAAGTTATCCCGCGAGCGCGAGTGGAACACGGAATAATGTAGTGCGTCTGTGTCCCACATACCACTCGGCCTTCGGCCTCGTGGTATGTGGGACACAGATGCACTACATTTTCCGTGTCGCGCGAGCGTGATAACGAATTTATCTTCTAGCAAACTTGACGCGCTGTACAGTTTCTTTAGTTTAGCGTATGCAGCTGGAATGTCGCTCGCATCTTGGGACAGCGGAATACGCGGAGTGCGGTATGGACCGAGGCTGTGTTACATGGTTATATGTAGCCCGGCTTGTTGCCATGGATCGACCAATCAGGATCGAGGATTCAAGTTTACTTGATTTGAGGATTGAAGGTTACGCGGCATTCATCAATCGAACCATTGCACGGCCTACGTCATAACCGTGTATTCCTGGTTCCATTCACCGTGCATTTTCGTCCTATCCCTTGTGATCAAGTACACGCCGCGCGCACGTTAAGACGCGCAGCGGCCCGGCGCTATCTTTGCGCTATTTAGACCATATCAGGCGTTTTAGTAGTACAAACTTGCCTTTGAAGTGGATGCAGCTGCCTTGATGAGGGTTTTTTTTTTTTTGGTTTTCTTTGCATTATTGTATTACTAACAATTGTAACGTCTCTCTTTGGTTAGAGACATTATCAATAAAGAGTCAGATACATGTATCTTACACACACACACACACACACCGACACACACATACTTTATTCGGGAATATTTACATCTCAGCTCAATAGAGGGCGCACTATATACAATGTTTAGTTTGGGCGTGCATGATTATCTGTGTACAGACATGGGTCTATGGCAAGTGAGCGGCCGGCTACATGTCAGGAACTCTGTCGGGGTCAGAGCCCAGATCATCAATTTAATGCATCATACGTGCGGGAGCTCTGAATAGGTCGGAACTCGGCTCCATAATGACCAGAACTGCCATTACTACGCACTTTATATAGACTTTTGGGTGCGCGTCTTAGCCAATGGGAGCATTGGATTCTGGAAGTCATGAATAATGCAAACGTGTAAAAAGACATGGGGAAAGTTCTCGATGGGAGATTTGTACACGGCTGACTTAAGACATTATACTGGAAGAAAGTCCGAGAGCAGTGGTTTGTGGACGAAGTAGGATCACTCGTGGGTGCGTTACGGGGAACTGATCTTCAAGGAAAAGGGAAAGGGAATAACTTTCTCGGTACATAGGGTTGTGTAGAAGACTTAGTCTCTAGACTAAGTAGGAATCTACACACTAATGCTATGGAGTAAAAGTATGAGATGAAGGACGTAACCTGACCTCTAGCTACCGTAGGTCGCGGCCAATGGTTTAGTGGGACACACTCGCTGGGGTGTACGGGGTCAATGAGGGGTGAATACACGGGTAGGTTTTAGCGAGCCACATTCGCTAAATACTCGGGGTCAATGTGGGTCGGATGCAGGGGTAAGGTGTGTGAATTCGCATCGACCCCTGGGAAAGGTGGAGGGAAAATGGCTAAGTCCCAAGTACATGTCCCATGGCGGTACATGTTCAATAGCTGTGAGTGCTACATGCATTGCGGGCTATACAATAGCGTACTGTACAGTGTGCTGCACACTTGTGCGTGTGTCTGAGACTTCGTGGTAAAGCTTCGCGCTGTGTGAGGGCACACGGGATCGCTGCAAGCATTATGCTGTGCATGGATTGGAATGGATTGGTTGGGAAAGAAGTAAACTACACAATTTGCGGGAACGCAACACAATGTTAATTTCAAACCTTCGTTAGCCTTGAACAAGCTGGAAAAAAAAGTAGTGGATATGATACCATTTTGTGAGTTTTGTGTGTTCTTAAAAATTTATCCTCCAATCGAATGACAAAGATCTATACTTGGATGTTATATAAAACAAATAATGAATGTTTTGCATTCGTGCAATGGTGAGAATATTTTCATGAGTTGAAAGATTGAATGTACTCGGCTTCGCCTCGTTGAATGGAGCATCCAATCGTTTAACTCAACAAAATATTCTCACTTTTGCACTCATAGACATTCAATTTTTGTATACTTGTTCCCCTGGATTTATATACGTCCGTTTTCTCCTATGCAAAACAATATGCCACGAAGCAGAATAACTGGTGAGCGCGTTGTGCCGTTGGTAACCTCTCACCAGAGTACCCTACTTGCATTGTGTTGTACACAGCACATCATTTTATACACAACACAACATTTTGTACGAACCACAGGAAGGTCAGTTTACCCTGGTGACTTACATAGTTGTTTAACTTGATGTTCTCGGTTTGTGTGGATTCCATGCTTCATGACTGACTGGTGAATGGTTTTAGGTGAGTGTAATACCTGCGACTGTTTAGGGTACAAGGAAGATAAAAATAAATGTGGCCTTGTTACCAGTAAATTGTGTGTCTTGGCTCCCCTCGCCCCAGTTCTGGTACGCAATTTAGTGCACCAATGTATATAAAGTTTGTTTCTGCCTTCAATACAGGACGTTAAACAGTATAGGACAATAGGGTCCGCAATTCCCGAAGGTCCACAGTATTGACAATCGTGTACACAATATGTTGGAGGTCCGACTTCCTAAAAAGTTAGAGTACAAACAAACGAGGGACAAATAAGGGGTCCACGATTGCAGGTAGTAAATACACACTTGTCTGTGTCTATCTAGGGTACGTACTGACAAGAACCTTGTTTTTTTGTGTGTGCATGCATGCAGCATGAGGAATGTGTGTATGTCGCTGTTAGCCCTACGTGAAGTAAGCCTAGTGCCCGTCTGTACATGTATCTAGACTGCACAGTACCCGTATACACACGAGGCCGCTCTTGCATGTAGTGAACCTATCCCCTACTCCTCTCTGAACTCTCTGAACTTTGAAGGTCGTTGTTTTCATTCTTTCTTTACATCTGTTTTTTTTTTTTGCACGTCGCGCCTTTCATATTCAAGTATACAGTGTTTCAGTGAACGTATTTCTTACGTAAATATCGCATTGAACTCGTGATAAAGCGTGCTCCAACTCCAGCTGCAGACATCTATTATACAGCGTCAAAATCAATGTGCTGCCGGGTGTGGAGAAGTCTATATACCCATAGTTTTGGCTTTTCCATTTGTCAAGCCTTGTCGCACTGTTTCTTTCTACCCAGCACGTACAGTTCGGGTATATGAATTAACCATATAATCAACCAACCAGTCTCGATGATGGTGATGATGTTCAATAAGTGCCTCCCTACTTTGTTATCACTTTTAAGCAGCTTGTGGAGCCATGAATAGTCTTGTTTGCAAGTAGTTTGTCATGTAGGCCTACATCAACGCATTTGTCGCGATCACTGTTACATTTTTTTATCCGCAGTTTCTCATCAAACGTAAAAAAGACGCACGGTACATGTTGTCGTTGTTCAACTCAGTAGCATCACGAGTTAACAAAGTGAGTTCAATTACACGAGAGTTGGATTTTGATTGGCCTGGCGTACAGTAAAACAATTTCGAGCCGGCCCCAGAACGGTACAAAGACCTCTTAATTACAAATCTAATCGCAGGTGTTAGTTTACTAATTAACCAAACATTGGGCTACACAGCTGCCACGCTTGATGATCACTCACCATCATTTTTAAACCTTCCTTGCCTCTCAAAGACTGCAATTTGAGTAAGACTCGAGCGTTATTAAACTTTGTCCAGTGTTTACCGTACAAAGGAGGGCGCTGTTAAATGGTGCCTGTGTTCACTTTTCTATTAATTGTCCACGAACACCCTGTTTTTGTGGGAGTGGCTGTTTATTTTAAAGTCCCGTAGAAAGCGAATTAGCGCCACCTATAGTCTGACATTGACCGTGATGTCGGTTTTTTTCCATGCAGGTGTTTTAACAGGCCAACATTTACGTTGTGACTCAATATGGATAACGCATTGATTCTGGGATTGGCGGTGCTTCTGTCCTCCTCTTCAACTGCAATGGATGCTTCGGTGAATGATCCACCAATAGCAATTACAACCCGCTTCGTCCGTCCAATCGCCAACTAGGGCGAAGAGCTCACCTTCTCCAGTACCTTCGACATCACCAAGGGTAAGGAAAGATGCAAACCCAAAGGCCTACAGTTCGTTCAGAGGGACATGTTAGAGTTCGACGTACCCGATGTAGTCATGGCCGAGTTTGAGAAAGTGATTGTGGACGATTACCGCTTACATGTCGCTCTAGACACCAGCAAAGATACCTGGGTCTATAACCTGACCATTGATTGCGTAACTCGGCTTAACACAACTTTTGCCGTAGCTATTGCTGGTATGTGGGACTGTCCGGGATTGCAGCAGAAATCGTGTATGGGGTTACCGATCAAAGTCAAGTTCTCTGCCACTGATCCCTTTCCGATCTGCCCCAGTAACCAGACCCCGGGCAACAGCGTCTCCTCTAAGCGCTTCGAGCTTAAATCACGGCCTTCACATCCCTTTTCAGATTTGGTCAAAGGATTCCAATCTTACAGCCGCGGTAATGGAGTGGATGAGGTGAAGAACCTTTGCGATATCAATCCGCCGAACAACATTTGGTCCTGATCTTTCAACTTACAGCAAATAATAATAACCATTCGTCTCAATGCTGCTTGAGCATCATCGGTGTAGTTACTCACCTTTATAGAAGATATAAGTTGAAAATGTGACTTGCACTGTCTTGTAAAATTGGGACAGGGGCGTGCACAGCTCGCTTTATTAGGCCTAATTGTGCGAAATTGTTAATGCTGTGACAAATTACGAACTACACGTTTTATGTTAAGTCTGTGTCTTTAGTCACCTACTGAAGTCTGATTGGCGCTTTTCCTACAAACTTAAAATAAATAGACAGTTATTTGTTTGGGTAACTTCTAAGTACTGGACCTTCTATTATGTACAGTTAATACGAATAGCTTTATAGGAAAATGACAGGTGTGGTGCCGATGGAAAGAAACATTTGAAAAGTTATGATCCACTTCAGTCAGAGAACACGTTTAATTGTGTTTGTCCCGCAAAGGAAATTAAATAAATTGTGTTAGTAATGTATAAAACACCAAACGTTACCAAAGTAGTATTTGTAAGTAGTTGCTTAATACTTTCAAGATGGCGGGGGGTACCATTTTGTAATAGCTCTGGAACGTTTTTTGCCTAATTAGCATGACATTTTGAGATTTTTCACTACTTGCATCACGGTCGATATTGTACCAAAACAATTATTTGGCACCTTGATAGTTGCTATAGCAAAGTATTTAAAACCTTGGTAATCATACTTGTTTTTGTTTTTTAATAAATATAAAATGTTATAGAAATACATGCATTTATGCAAATTCCCTATTTCCACAAAGAAATTAAGTCATCACTTTAGTCTAAAATCCATGGTCGTGTGAACACCTAAAATGCATGCCGGAAATCCACTTTGGCCGCCATTATCGTGAACATCCACCTTTGAAGGTGTGATTTCTGGAAGTTGAAAATCGTGGAGAAGCCATACAATATCAGAAGACAGCGAGGTTTGGCTTCCCTGCTAAAAAAATGCATCACGGTGGTACTCTACCAATGTGACATGTAAGTTAACTCTCAAAAATAGAATGTGACATTGATGCATTGGCATTAGGGGCGGCAGAACGCTTTTCAAACTGGGGGCAACACTAACAGGGGGCACTTTTTCAGAAAAGGGGGCACCTTCCGTCGGTGTGAAAGTGGAGGAAAAGAATATGGTCCCGTTCATTTTGCTATAAACCTATATGACGAGAACAAATTAGTAAGAGTGGGTCCACGTAAATATTTCATATAAGATTCCTCGGAAAATGATTTTTTCCCTTCAGTTTGATGTAAAAAAAAAACACAAAAGACTTTCATGAATCTCGTACCCTTTTCAAATCATAACAGTCATGTGGTTGCGAAGGCGGATTTCTAAAGGTCAAGTAATTTTTTATTTTGAATGAAACAGCATGCAGACAGACATGTTGAGGTTCGCGGGCGAAATCTTTGAAAATCAATTTCTCCCGTTTCGAAGACCGTATCTTCATGCAACTTTCACAAGTTGTTTCCCTGATAATGATCCAACTATTTGCTAAAAATCGTTATGATATGTTTAGTACTTTTCGTTGAAATTGGATAAAAATAGCCCTGGTTACGTGAATTTTTAAAAGTTGTAACATCTGTCAATCTTTTGATGTCTCACGAAAATTAATAAGGTTCATATCAATTGTGGTGTGCAGTGAACTTTTGCAGTATCGCCTCCTTCAGGAGTTGTTATTTAATAAACATCACCCTTTTGCCGGCTTCCATTGGTCGATACAGAGACCCACGCGAAGTCACGCCGAGTCACGCTAATGATTATGATAATATGCGCTTCGTCATAGTCCTAAAATCGGCCAACCTGAAAACCATGCAGGTGAATGTTGAGGGGCAGTTTTCCATTACATTTGCATTGTATTTGTAGCGCGATGATATGCTTTCATATGTGTGCGTTTGAGGGGCAGTTTTGTTTTCATTTATAACCGCAAGAGGGGCATTATTTTGGCCTGGGAAAATCTTGGGGGGGGGGGCCTGCCCCCGCCCCCGGTTTCGCCGCCCGTGCTTTGAATTATGATGTAATAATATAATTGTCATGTTGAAATTGAAAATAAGCAAAAACTAACAAAGCCCAAACACCACTGTGCATGCCATGACGAACACGCAACCACAAATGCAGCAGTTGAGTTTTTCAGCTGAGATTTATTGGCGGCATCCTTTACTTTTCTGATGAGGAACCAGCTAAAACATATTCCGCCATGTTTCCACCTAAGAAGATCGTCGTCATGATGATGATATGCCAAATGAATAGCCTTTGCAATGAATTACTGCAAGCTGCATCCTGATTAGTTAGTGCTTAATTCCATTATTAAATAGGTTACAATTCATACACGCCAGTGCGTTATTTTGAAGCGTTATTACGTGACAGTGCTTTGGAAAAACAGGGGAGGAAGAACATTTTGGTTAAAAATTAGAATTGGGTCGGTGTTTTGTGACTTCTGTAAATGACTATGTAGGGTCTTTTCCGGGTTTTTTTTAAACACATTTCGTGAGTAGTTTTAAAAGATATAAAGGGGAATAAAGGGAGTGAATCGTTGATTGCGGGGGACGTATTAAGTCGTGAATCATAAACACGACGGGTGGCGTCAGCCAGAGGTAACTCTCCGACCCTTAATTTTGCAAAGGAATCAAGGTTAACATTTTCTAGCGGCTTCTTGACGTCTCAAAAACAGTGGACTTTGTAATCACAGCGGTGAAGTTATAAAACTCAAGATACAATTTCTTTTTACCAACAAGTTTTGAACAAAGGTTTAAAACAATTTCCAATAGCTTTTCTCAGCAAACGAATTCTCCAAAAACAAATTCTAAACAGCTGATAGATTAATCATTGAAATATTGGTTTTTGAAGTGCCTTATGCATATTTATATTTTATGCAAATAGCTATAGCAGATGTAGTTTCCCAAACTGATAATCTATGATAGGCATACAGCCGCGGGGTGGCGATATGCTAACATGTGCTTGGCAAACGTGCTACAGTATGATCAGCCGTGACAAATAGAAGTTTGTTCAGGATTGTTACGACATATGGCATCGGGTTGTTTTTTTTTACTCACCCTGTACATGGGAGAACAAACATTTTGGTCAAATAATATGAATTGTGTCGGCGCTTGTGCAATATGAAGCATGGTTTTTAATGTTATATTACCGTTGATTGAGAACGAATACAGAACTGAAAATTTGCAGTTTGGAAAGTACAACAAAAAGGTTGAGGCAGCCAAGAATTGCCAATTAGATAGAGTGCTTCTCTCCTTCGGTAATCGCTTAAAATAGGAATATGGCAACTAAATGTGCGCATGCGTTTAAAGTAAACTGATGGAGTTAAAGCTATAGCTGCGGTATTGTTTGTAGATTGTCACTATATTAGTAACTTCGTGTAACGAAACACGTTGTGGTTGATTTGAAGGTTTGTTGCGTGAGTTAATAGACATTCCTGTCGACGTCAAGATTGATTACGAATGAAAATCCTCTTAACAAAGTAATCGTTGTAAACCACGGGAGGCAACTTCATTACCTTCTTTATTCAAACAATGCTATCTCACCAGATATGAAAGCGTTACACGTTATTCTTATCGACGTGATCTTCTGTGCTGAGTTCTCTATATCAGATGGATCCCCACCAGTCAAATATTCGAGCACTTTCGAAGTAGCCGAGCATGGCAATGACAAGACGGTACCGCGCGCGCAACGCGCCATTGCCTCTTCCGTAGCGGGATCCGAACATCGTTGCGCCGTGAAATGCCTGAAGAACGACCGCTGCTGGCAGTTCTGCTATGTAGCAACCACAGGCCAATGTGTGCTGCAGGATGCCTCCTTAGCCCCAAAGTCTGGAGGGCCATCCAAAGTCGACAACTGCACTTATTTCACGAGAAAAGGTAGGAATAGAAACATTGATGAACAATACACAACTCTTATCATTAAGCATTTAATGAGCCGAAGAGGCAACTATATATTTATTTTGCATTTCGGTAAAGTCATTGGCCGTAATACACATGCGTGAAAAAAAAATCACGTGAACGAATAAACATGTCACACGATTCTGGAGCATGGAGTCGCCTTTTCTTCTCATTCGTGCCCCTGGAGGATTGTTTTTCCTGAACGAGAAGTTAAGTCCGAGAACCATTCCCTCCCAACTGACGCATGTGCATTACGGTCATTGACTTTACTTGGTTGCAGAAAGAAAAAAAAAATATTACGCCCAGGAGAATTTCAAAAATTGAAAAAGAAAGTTACCGTATGTTTTCCCAGATATTTTGAAACATTTTACGTTCGAATTCACCGATTCTTATATTCAAATTCGTCCAGCAACATCGATCGAGTGTTCAATTTCACCTTTTTCAAAGTTTTAAATGTAGTCCAAACAAATTCAAGCAATGAACACACATTTTTTTCGTCGCAGAGTATTTGATTTCGTCCCGACTACGCCGAATCTTGTTAGTCAGAAATCAAATTCGTTCAATTTCACACAATTTAAACATAATTGTGTTCATTTTCGTCATACTTCATAGCGATATCTTCAAAAGCATTATGGAGGAATTTGAAATATCGTTCCATGAGATTTTAATAATATAAGTATAGGTTTCCCCGCCCAACTTCGTAAACCTAGCATCTGAATTAACGATAGGTTCATTCATTTTAGGACGAAATTGATTGACGAACTAGATCTCCATTCAAAGAGCAAAAATGATCGTTCAATTTAATTTCATGAGCAAACAATTGCACACATTTGTAAAACATAATTGAAGAGTCAGCATTCAATTTGGAAAAACATGCAAAAGGCGTTCAAATTCACGCGGACTCTCTGCGGTAAGCATTTTGGGCATTCAATTTCGTGAATAGGCAAGCATTTGTGACACTTGTGCAATGTTGTTCATTTAATGTTAATTTTCTGACACGTAATTTGTTTCGTTTTAAATAATTATAACAAGAACGAACAACACCTATATTATAAGTAAAATGAAATAAAACAGCCGAAAGTATATATTTATAACACAAAGGATTAATAAATGAAAAAAAGAGGGGACATGCAAAAAAGGAGAAATGAATGAAAATTGGAGAGACAAAGAAGTACTTGCAAAATGTGATAAATAAAGAAATTAAGCCATTGTGAACAAATTCCGAATAGTTTTAATTGGCACATCACACCTAAATCATGCACGTGTGAGTATGTAAACACCGGCACTAAGGACAAAAGGGTTAATTATATAGGGCACAAACAAAGGGTCCACGATTGACCGATAGTCAACGATTAAAATTCGAGTACAAACAAAGAAATGAGGATTAGGGACAATAAGGGGTCCATGATTGCCGGTGTTTACAAAGATGTGCGTTTGTTATGGTGTAAATCGAGGACACACATGTGCAACATCATGAATGAATCGAGGACAGGAACCAAATCGGGAACTCTTCGTTTAGAAAACGTATACAAAACCAATGAGAGCTGTTGCAAAGAAGTTAGAGTATAAACAAAGGAAAATGAAAGAGGAACAATAGAAAATCCTCGATTTACATCAAAAACAAACGTGGCCTTTGTGTCGTTGAGTTTGTTTCTGCGTTCAATAGTGGACGTTGAACAATAGAGGACAATAGGGTCCCAAATTCCCGAAGGTCCCTAATTTTGCGATGTATACAAAACGTGTGGGGGGTCTTCCTCAAAACAAAAGAGGGACAATAGGAGTCCCCGATTGCAGGCAAATACACACTTGCGTGGGTTGGTTATCCATTCAGACTGAAGAATTGGGACAAAGGGGTGCGTGCGATTTCAATAGGACCGAGGACCTGGGCCCAGGTCCTTGGGAGAATTCGTGTACAAACCTTATGGGAGCTGTTGAGAAACCCCACAAGGAATGCCAACCGACTTCCGGGGTATCGTTTTGGTACCCCACAAGTTTTTCACGAAATAGAAATATGGATTTTACTCAAAACTAGGAATTCTAAATAATGATAATAATAATAAACCATTCTTATAAAGCGCATTTGACACGGGGTCCCAATGCGCTGAACAATTATCAGAGGAAAACACTAACATTATATATCATTTGCAGTGAACAGATGGGTTTTAAGATTAGCTTTGAAAATGTCCAGGGTTGGGGCTTTCTTCATGTGATTGGGTAGTTTGTTCCAGAGGGTTGGGGCTGCAGATGAAAACGCTTGCTGACCGTATGACACTGTAAATATGTACAGTTCTCTTGTCCAACTTGTCTTTCATTTTAAAAGTGTCTTTGAACGGTGGAAACACCAACGGTTGCAGGAAATTTTAAAATGGCAGCCATCTTGAAAACAAATTAAAAATAAAGAGCCCCTCTTCCTCCTTTTTTTCAAAAATCCGGCGAGAAACATGTTTTTTTTTTATTAAAACAAGAAATTCTCAATTCTCAATACACCAAAAACATAACAATACAACAAAAGTTGACAATGGAATCTTTCATCTAATAAGCGCACTCATCTGTTTCTGAAAATTTGAGTAAGTAATTAACCAGCTGGGGCAACCCAACTATGACAGGTTATCCTAGTACGCAAATAAACAAATTTAAAAAAATGATTCGGAATAGCTAAAACGTTCGTGTACCAAGCGGGAAAAGAAGTAACCCTCAAATTCAATGATATATTTTAAAGATATGGTATAGCGAGAACGTAGAAAAAACAATTTGAATCTTTCATTTTCACGACTTTAAAGCTCGGAACTTAAAGGCCTTTTCCTCAGCATTTCAATTCGTATACATGTACGTATATGTGAACTTTAAAAAGCCAATACATGTCTGCGTAATTTACGGTTGAAGTGCAACAAATAGTATTGTAAGAATAATTACATTCTCTTTTATAATACCTCTTCTGCCCTAACTGCGCTTGAACGTACACAGCTATGCAGAGATTAAACACTCTCCCAAAATGAACCAAAAATGGACTGTGGTGGAGTCGGCGAATTAGCTGTTTATTGGAGTGGTGTGAAACTGCAATTTAAATCATACAGAACACATTTTGAGTTTAAACAATACACTACAGAAGATGAATGAAGTTTTCATTAGTGTGCGGCGATTACTAAATTAATTGACCACTAATGAAAGAGACGAAAATACTAAGGAAATGGCCCAAGGACTAAGACAAGTCTACCCCAAGAATCCAAATTCTGAGAATAAAACTGGCTAAAAATACCCCCTTAATTAACAGAGAAATTACAAAAGAGATCTCACACATGTAAATGTAGACGAATATGACATGTAAGCGGAATGATCGAGACGGAAAAACCATGCCCTCAAAATGTCCACAAAAACCCTATCAACATGTACATGAGTCCAAATAAACGACACTAACTTAAGAAATAGCCCCCAAAACCCCACAAAACAGTGATCAAACTAGTAAAGCTTATACATTACATGATCAGAGAAAGATTACTTACAGATTGTGCTGATTAAGAGGATTGAATTACTGGTAAAAACTGTCGAAATTACTGATTTTTCTAGAGTACAACTGTGATGAAAAAGGCCACAAAAAAAAAGAATAGTTCTGCTTCCGGTTACCTAACCGATCCTATTTTTGGGGGCAGCGACCCTAAAAATTTGTATCGGCAATTCTAAAAAAAAAAAAAGATTGAATAAATAAAAATAAAATCTTATTGTCTTTTCTGTCTTCACAAAATACCACCCAACAACCCTTTTGCGTCAAAAAAATGCTTGTATTTATTTGTTCGCTTACTTACAAAACTTACTTACAGTTTACTTTCAAAAGAAACCTCCGTTATTTTTTTTACAAATTCGCTTCGCAATATAACTACTTCGCAATTCGATGTCGCGGTGACTATAATCACGTGCGAATGGAGATCAGTGCGTATAGCTCAATGCGACAACGACTGGTTCCCGCCGCACCGATGAAAATGATGAAAATGCGGTAACCAGTCCATAGCTATGCGAACGATATCGCTAGCAGTGCAGGCCGATTGAACTGGTCGGATTCGACATTGTAAAAACGTCAAGAAAAAAACACTGATGGAGAAAAAACATTGTTGCAAGTTAATTCACAGAATTGATCTAGCTTGTATGTGTATGCATTTTCCGTGTTTAAGAGTGCATTTGGAGTGATACTTGCCGCGTGTTTCCCAAAATTGTTGACCGTGAAAACGAGGTCATCAGCGGCCATGCGTAGAAGCTAAAAGTGAGTAAATTTATAGATGATTTTAAGGGATATTGTGTGTGTGTGGGGGGGGGGGGTTGTAATGGATAAATAATTGTAATGGATAAATAACATGGGTTTCATCACATGTTGTTTAATGGGTACATGTACGTACATTTTATTGATCTGTTAGGATTATGCCCTCATATTTAATCATTATTGCTGGTTAAATTAGTGTAGTTTGGGGTTTATAATAGCTTATCTAATCCCTCAGTTTGTTAGATAGTTAAGTTGATACTGGGGGAAATTATTACATGAATCTTAATCCATTTTCATATGTTTTTCATGTCACCTCAATGTAGGCTCCACTATTCATTATTGTATTAATTTGTTTTTTTTTGTAGAACCACGGCCTACCACACGGCTTACACAACCTCCATTGCAGTCACGGCTCCCAAAAAGTCTTCATCAGTAAATAAACCTAATCAGCTCAGCTCCTATCTTCATCATTGTAATTTGAGAACAATCAGTAATTAAAGGAGAGCAAATCAACAAATCATAGACTCGTCACCAGTCTCCTGTCCTGCCCTTTCTTTCACCTATCGTTTAAGTTAATTGTCCTTTTGGGGCTTTTACAACTGATATACTAACCAACGGTTCACAAACCAATAATGTCACACAAATTGACAGATACTGTATCACTAACCGATAGTGTAGTGCAATTTGAATCCGATAATATCGATCACACGATTCTAGCAATTCTATAACTTACCTCATAGCTTTAACTTCTCTAAAAGAAGAAAACTGTCCACCTTTAATTCATACTCTTTTTTTATGTTTATATCAGCGTGAACAAAAAATATACATTTAAAAGAAAATTGAATTATATGACAGCTTGGGTCTAGGCCTACTTGTTAAAAAGAGAGCCTCTCCTAACCCAAGCAACTCCCAAACCTCCCCAGAGTTTACCCATGATAATGCTAAATTCCCGAGTGTAAAGTCTTGATGATGTCATCAAAACGCATTTCTTTTACATGGCATAGAAGGTTTGTTTGAAACTTAGGTAGGTAGGTAGGATGTCATTTTTGAAGTGGATTCTTATGATCTTAATGACGTCTTTAATTTATTTATATTTTATTCTACTAACAAAATATGACATCAAATGCAATCAAAATTTTCTTCGTAAGTTTTAAATCTTGAAAATGAATATGACTCCTGCAAACTGCATTTTGACAGGTGTACCTGAATTAAACAGATCTAAAATAATCAATGCGGCCTGCCGTTGCAAACTTCACCAGTTCTTATTATAAGATGTGATTTTGCGTCGGGGTGATATAAATCAAAATAGGTTTTGCCCTTCACCGTCGGTTCACCAGTTCTTCTCAAGTTCTTTTTAAGATTTCAGTTCAATCAATGTGCATATTTAAAATCCCAAATGTATAGCTAGATAACTATGGAACTCGCTTTATCATCTCAGTCAAGAAACTTTGTCCGTACAGGAAATTGAGCATCAAAATGACTGCCCTTAAAAAATAAAAATAACTGGTAATACGGAAAAGCACTTCGTTCTTTTCATCGAACAGACATTTTGCGCTACTTTTTTTTTGAGATTTTAAGCAATTAGGATAAGATGCCTTTAGGGGTTATCCCTTCTGAAGAGATGAAATGCTCGTTTCCGTCTTCATTATGATGATGAAACAAAGTCAAAACCTCCCTTTTTAAACGCTTTATGATTGGGAACGACGAACTTCCATTGTTTTTAAGGGCCCTATAAATAGACCATTGTTCATTGCCAATTTCCAGTTTTTAAGGTCCCTTAAAAAAAAAATAGCAAGCATCTGAGCGAGTTCACTCTTCGAAATGATAAATTTCGAAGCGCCACGACCGTAGTTTTTTTTGTTTTTGCAGTTACATTGCTGGTGTTTATTAGGGAGAGTGTAAGAGGCTAGGGTTACGGTTTTGTTAGGGTTAGAAGAAGGAATTTTGATCAGATAGGGATTATTCCCGTTATTACATCTCCACAATGTCTTGGTGAGTAAAAATGAGATTCTCGGTCTAAATAGGATTAATTTTTCCCAAACTTTCAGTCCCATAACTTCGAGATCCCAGTGTCAAAATAACACAATAACACAAGAAAAAATATGATGAAAAAGGTTGAAAACTAATTCAGGCTCAGCAAGAAAAACAAAGTCGTGCCACACAACTGATATTGTCATTACATTTAAAAAATGTTTTATTACTCCGTCTTTGTTTCGTCTAAAATGTCATACTCCAGGGTTGCATATATATTGAGACATTGCAAAAAAACATCGTAAGTGCCGCTTTAACCCTGGTTGATTTTGTTTCACCTAGAATTCTTGAGGTAAGGATCAGACCAAGGCCATCTCCCATATGATTAGTTTTGCCT